>JAQZBX010034522.1:0-24959 GCA_029593785.1 Cabassous unicinctus | reverse complement strand
GCAGGCGCTTCCTTCTTCACTTTCGGCGCCATCTTCGTGAAAAGGCCTTGGTCTACTTTGAATCCACTTTGAGTGGATTTTTTATCCATGAATGATATAGCATAATGTTACAATATGTGACTTCATTCGTTATTTGGAAAATATTGGTTTACTAAGTTATGCAGATCTTCCAAATATTGACACATTTCATCATGCAATATTTAAAAATCACATTTGTTAACCTCACCACCAAGTTTATTAGAAAAGTCTTAAAATATTGGAAAGCTGTCAACAAGTTTTCCAAATTTTTAATTTTGGCTTGAAAGCTTGAAGTTTACCATTGACAATTAATACACTTTCTTTGAAGTGACAGGCTCCCTTTGTTCATTTTTGAGAAAATATCTATTTAATACCCAAGTGTGAATAACTGTATTTAGTCAGCTCTTCTTTCAAATAAAAATGATGATCCATGAAAAAAAGTGGCTAGTTCAGCTTGCAACTCAAACTATCATACAAGTGCTTTCCTGAAACAATTATCACCTGGTATGCACCATAAAGCTTTATGCATGCTACCTGTTTTGTCATACAGCATATTAAAAAAGACTTGTATTCAAGGGGATGAGAATTAACAATATTAGTAAATGTTATTGCTTTATCAAGGACATTCTTACATGAAATGGTTTGGTTTTTCCCCATCTTTTTGTATTTTTGTTGTTGTTGTTGTTGTTTATTTGTTTGTTTGCTTTACTGTGAGTTCCTGACACTTCAAAATACAACAACCGCTTGTACAGTTTGGGGCCACTGCCTTGATTTGGACTAAGGTGCCAGCAGTTCTACCTACGCGGTGGTTTGGAGTTGTATGTATCCCAGAAAAACATCTTCTTAAACTTAATCCAGCCCTGTGGGTATGAACCCATTGTAAGTAGGACTTTTTGATGAGGTTACTTCAGTTAAGGTGTGGCCCAACCAAATCAGGATTGCTTTATTAAACAGAATAAAATTCAGACACACAGAGAGAAAGCCACAGGAAGTAAGAATCTGAAATTCAGTGGACCCCAGAAAAGAATGGAGAGATGAGGTGAGGCTGCCATGTGCATTGCCATGTGACAGAGGAGCCGAGGACCAAGATTCACCAGTAGCCAGCCCCAGAATACCAGTCTTCAGGAAGAAAGCATCTCCTTGATGATGCCTGATTTGGGCTTTCTCTTAGCCTCAAAATCATGAACTAATAAATTCCCTTAGTTTAAGTCAACCCATTGTTTAGGTCTTTGCTTGAGCAGACAAGGAAACTAAAATATCCATTATTGCTTTTGGGCCATCATGGCAAATGTCAATACAGTGAAAAAGGCAAACATAATCTTAATATTATTATGAAAATAGTTTTGACCTAAATATACTCCCCAAAAGATCTTACTGATCCACAGAGGTCCACAGACCATACTTTGGGAATTCCTGCCACAGAGAAGCTAATACATCAAGAGGTATGAAATCAACTAGGAATGACCTGGGGTCTTTTTTATTGTTAGAGATCACAGAGGCAGCTCCAGATACAAACACATCCCTGGAAGAGACAAGATTCTAGTCCTAACTTAAATCCTTTAGAACCTAAGTTTTCCCTTGGAACTTAGTTCTTCTATCTGAAAAAATGAAAATAACATTTACACTAACAGCTTCAAAGTTTATTATGAGAACCAAACTTCAATAACGTGTGTGAAGATAATTTTTCTTTTCTTCACAGCTTTACTGAATTCTAATTGGCATAAAATAAAATGCACATATTTAAACTGTGTACTAAGTTTTGATTTTATATATATCTGTGAAACCTTCATATGATCATACAATAAATATAATGAACATATCTATTGCCCTCCAAAGTTTCCTCATGCCTCTTTGTCATCACTCCTTCCCACCTGTTATGACTATCAAATTTTTTCTGGTGCTGCTTCAGCATCCACCTTACTTTTCCTGAGCCACTTGCCTCAATACCTGACCCTTAGCCTAGTTAATAAGCATCTTTCCAGCCCTGGGGCATAAACTCCCCCAGAGCTCACACCACCTACATGCCTCATCCAGAACTTACAGCTGGCCCCAAATGATAAGCTAACCATTTCCTCCACCCCAGATCCCCCAGTCCCTTTCCCTTTTCACCTATTTGCTTTAAACTAACCAATCCTTGACTGTCTCTGGAAATCTACTCACCTCCATCCCTGGTCCACAATAAAGGCACAAGCCCAAGGGTCCCTCTTGTTCTACTTATGTGCTCCCACCTGCTGGTTGAACCTCTTGAGATGATAGCACTTCCCATTGACTCCTCAAGGACACGTCTCTCTGGAACCTGTGAGTAACAATCTTTTTTTCCCTATTCATTATATCTCAGTTTCTCATTGTGTTACACCTAACCTCCACCTCAACACAAATGTAAAACCCAACCTAACTAATTTGAAACACCCCCCTTCTTGTCCTCCTTCCCGCCCCTCCCCATTGTCCTGCTTTCTACCATCATAGATTAGCTTGCATTTTCTAGAATTTTACATAAATGAAATTGCATAGTATGTATTCTTTTTTTTCTTTCTTTCTTTCTTTTTTAAGTCTGGCTTTTTCTTCTCAACACAATTATTGTAAGATTCACCCATGGTGTAGCATGTACCAATAGTACATTCCTTTTTCCTTTTTATTTCTGTGTAGTATTCCATTGTATAGATATACCACAGTCTATCCATTTACCATTGATGGACATTTAGATTGTTTTTAGTTTTTGGCTATTATAAATAAAGCTGCTGTAAATATTTGTGTGTAAATTTTTGTATTGACATATGCTTTCATTTTACTTAGGTAAATACCTAGGAGTAAAATAACTAAATCATATGGTAGGCAAATGTTTAACTTTTTAAGAAACTGCCAAGATTTTTTCCAAAGCAGTTGTACTATCTTATATTCCCACTAGCAGCATGTGAGAGTTCTAGTTCCTCCATATCCTCCCCAAGACTTAGTATGCTGGTCTTTTAAATTTTAGCTAGTCTAATAGGTGTGTACTATGTGTTAAAGTGATTTGAAAGCTAAAATTTAGTATGCAAACATGAGCTTTTATTAACAATACCTCTCTACTCTGCATACCAAAGGGCTTGTGGATTTAACTTACATATCACTTTCCAATCATTGGTTAGTTGTTTTGAAAATATTTTCCAAAGGTTTGTGGCTATTTTGAATACTTAAGATTACAAATTCCTCAACAGCAGTGATGGGCACTTTTATTTCTTTGATCTTTCAAAACAAGACAAAACAAAACAAAAAAACAACCTGTTGACTGACCAATGAGAATATAATCTTCCTTACCCCTCACATTTTCTCCAAACTACTTTGAATCTATATCTACATCCAGCCAAATAGACCTAGCCTTAGAGGATTTTACAAATTAAAAAGTCATTCAACTAATATGTCCCAGTGACACTGAGAGTTTCTGTTGATTTTGTCTTGTGTTTAAATCTTGAGGCTAGTTCTTGTTTTCACTGCAAAGGCAACTCCACCAAGATTTGGAATTTGAGTCGACTGGAGGAAAGAATATGTTCAGACTCTTCTTGCAGCTACTTCTTAAGTAGTAATGACCTACAGAATGTAATCCATCTCAGAGACGTTCTGATTTGCATCTCCAGAACTGCACCGACTCTCGAGCCAGAAGGCCTTGCTAACTCTGATTGCTAAGGAGGGAAAAATAGGTCATTAAATAGAAGGAAATGCCAGAATGATTTCTAAAAATAAACACTAATTAGATATACTTTTAAAGAAACAAATGCTTAGTTCCTTCTTTTTCCTTTCAATGTTAATCTATGGTGTTACTGCCTATTATTAATAAACCCTTTTTATTAGTGTTAATAATTTAGTAATTTATACAAAACTTTTACGTACATTTCTGCTACGATAGAGTCATATATATTGTAACATGATGGTGGTGGCCATCCCAGTACCTTTGTCATTTAAGGTAAACTAATCAGAGGAGGCACAAATCCCCCTATTCAGAGTCCCACTCATGCTCAGGGGAGGGCATTACACAGGCCGGCTTAGAATTCTGCCTTTCACAGACACACAGATAGAAAGCTGTAAGAATCAGACTTCAGATGTAGGTGATCCAACAGCTTTCCATGTGAGCTTTCGAGATGGTCATCAGATGCCTTGACCTTACATTCCTGTCATTTATCACATCTATTTCCCCTGTAAAGCCCCTCTTCAAAGTCAGCGAGCCCTCTCTCCTCTCCAAGGACACAGTTGAAGTATATTCAGCAAGAACTGAATTGAGCAGTTTGCCCTTGGTTGGGGCCAAGGTCATGAAGTTATCCTGAGTGTCAGAAAACAGCATCACTGTTGGTCACATTTTCTCTGGGTGGCTGACCACATTTTTCAGCCTGTACACAGATAGAGGCCATTTGTTTGTGGCTGCCTGTTCCAACTGCGGAAGCTAGCATCCTTTGCGTCTTTACTTCAGTCTTCACGGTGACTCTGTTCAGAGAGCTGCATCCCCCGTTTCCATCATGGCTTGTTCAGAGTTGCTTTTTCCATGCCTATCAACTCTCAGCCATCCTATGGCATCGTCCCATCACCTGGTACTGTACTTCTGTGGACGTCACCCACCTCTAACTGTCCAATAATGTTTGTTCTCTCTACTTTGGGCCAAAGCTAAAGTATATTTCCCAACCTCCCTCACAGTTAGGTGTGGCCACGCAACTCAGTTCTTGCCAGTGGCATGTGAGCAGAAGTGACGTGCACTTCCTGGCCTGACTCATAAAAAATCTCTACATTTTCTCTGCCATGTTCTTTCTCCTTACTTTGGATAGTCATAGATGAGGAGAAGGCATTTACGGTGAAGAAGCCACAAATGGAAGGAACGTTGGAAGAAAGCTGTTCTTCCAGCTGAGCATACTGCCAGAACACTTGCAGGAGAAAGATACAATCTTCTGTGGTGTTGAGTCATTTCCTATTTAGGTCTATTTGTAGGTCTAACCCACACTAACAAATTCACAACTGTTCCTCCAGCTCCTAACCCAGGGCTTGCCACAGAGCCAGCAACTGGTCAAAGAAAGAGTAAGTGAATATTTGTTCCTACTCAAGGATCCTGCCACGGTCTATTCATTTTCTTCTTGCAACTCAGCAGAATTTCATCACAGCAAACAATGAATGCTCTAAAACCTTTAGTCCTGATAGTTAATGTTCCAGGTCTTAATCATAGATAACTCTGGTGTTACATTGAAATTTTTTACCAATTTCATCACCTGAAAGTCATTTTCCATTCTGGGGCACAGTTGGACATGGTGCCAACCGAGAACCAAGTTGTCAACTGGACTCTTCTGGATTTATAATAATGATAATATACTATTATAATATATAATTTATATTAATAATAGCTATCACTTCTCAAGTGCCTAACATAGGCCAAACACCATATATATGGTCTTAATCTGAATAACAAACCTGTAAATTGGTACTGCTATCATTATTTCCATGATACAGATAAGGAACTAGAACTCAGAAGGTAAGGACCTTATGCAGCGTCAATGTTGCTAGGTGGCAAAGTTGGCTTCAAACCTAGGTGCTCTTTCACATCTCCATACAGCCTTACTGTCTACAGCTGTCCCCACTTCAGGGTTTCCCTACCATGAATCACTTGCCTTTTATACCAGGAGAAGAAAGAGGGTCACCACTAGCCTATATGACACTTTTGCAGGAATTAGAACAAGACACCCTTTATCAAGGTGCTTTGATGCTATCTGTCAGAAAATTTTTGTAATAAAACACAAGTTTCTGTATCTATATTACATATGATGGTGCTACTTAGGGTTGTTCATTGTTCAACCTTCACAACTGTGTGGGGCTGCCCTGAGAGGAACTGAAAATTGTCATGTAGAGTCTGATCCAAATTTCAATATGATTTGTCTGTACTGCTGATCTTGGGGCCCAGAGGACTATTGTTTTTTATAAGTGGCTCTATGTCACCCTATTCTTGTCAAAACCTTCTTATTAATGGATGGTATTAAGAGCTTTAGTAATAAACAGTTATTTATTATTAAGTAATAAATAGTGGTAAATTTTACCACACACAAAATAGAAAAAAGCAAACCTAGAAAAAAGACCCTCATCTTATTTTCATGTCATCTGAGAATCTGTTTCCCGGCTTCAACTATGGGGATGTGGAGTGGGACGCTTCTGGCCAGAGTCGTGTCCCTGTTGCTCCTCCAGAAAGTGGCCCGTCGGCGGTACTGAGGGCCCTGTCTCCTAGGGCCAGGTCAAGTATTCGTGCCTCAGAAAGGAGGGGGCAGCCTTGTTTCTCCAGCCTTTGATCCCTTCGACAGCAAACGCTGCATCTCCAGGGTGGTTTGTCTGGATCATGTGGCTCATTTTACGTCTTCCAGAAATTTGGGGGCTCTGAGGTTACAAACCTAAGGAGAGTATAGAAGGAGGCATCTGCCGGCCCCTCAGCGCAGTGGGGAGCAGAAGGGCGGCCACTGTCAAACCTTCTTAATGTTCCTTCCTGATCTGGACTTCATGTGGCTCCTTCTTTATTCTGTAACCAGAGCAGCGAAGTGGAGGGAAAATGGGTTCATTGGCGCCTTTTAAACCAACCATAGCTATTTCTGCTCCAAGGCAGCATATTAGGGAAAGCCTGCAAAGAGAGGGTAGAGGATATGTTAAAAGAAAAATAACAACATAACCAGAGGGCTCGAAAGGTCGAGAGAGGTATAATTTCCAGCTGCTTCTTCCTGTGTTAGAAATTAAAAGTGTTTTTCAAATTTTCTTCTGTTGTATGTGGATTTTTCCACCATGGGAGAGAGAACTTGCTTCAGGGCAGAATGAGTGATTAAAGTTCATTCTAGGTCGCTTGGAAGGAGTCGTTCAGGCTCTGACATCTGGATGCTATTTTATCTCTGAGCCTCAGTTTCCTCATCTGAGTTACAGGAAAAGTAATAGTACCTATGTTACAGGGTTGTTGTAAGAACTAAGGGAGAAAATCAATGTAAAGGCCATTTGTTAGGTGTCTGGCAATTGGTAAACACTCAGAAAATAGTAGCTATTATTATTACTAGAAAAGCAATATTAAACTAATATTATATCTACCTCTCCCAAGGATGTTGGGACTTTTCTCCATCAGTCTTGCACTCTTTAACTTTCCACAAAAGTTCAACACTTTCAACTTTCAAGAAATTTTGTAGGAATGAAAAACTGTAGTGAAGAATTAGTTCTGTAATATATGATATAAATTTGTATATAAAAAATCTCTCAGCCTACTACCTCTGTGTCCTCCAGCCCTTCTGGAGTGGATTGTGGCAGCAAGTCTAACAGAACCCAGACTTCTAAGCCTAAAATGATTAAAAAAAAAAAAAAAGTTAGTCCAATGAAACTACCATGAGAAGGGGGGCTTTTAGATAGTCTCTTTCAGTAAATGTGCAAGTCTCTTTGGAGCTGGAATCCAGCTTCGCCCACCTGCCCACTCCTACTCTTCGGCTGTTAGATCTAGAATTAGCCATGGGACTGTGCACCCGCATAAGAAAGAGAACTAGGGAGTCTGGGTTTAGCCAGAAAAAGGCAAGGCTGGGTTTGGATCTGATCCGCACCCCCGCTTCAATCCCCCTTTGCCTCTTCTTTCCTGGGAACCAGTTCTCAGAAAAAATGAGGGATACAGATGGGAAGTTTTTGAGTTGATCTTAAAGTCCAATATGCTACAAATGTAGTTCTAGAAATGGCTCTTTGTTCAGGTAGACCAGATCTGAAAGTCAGAAAGGAAAGAAGAAGGTGGAAGACTAAAGGGCACTCCCTACAACTGACTAACAAGGAGTTTTGAAGGTCCAGGGCTGCTCCACACAGTTGTGCAAGCTGTATGGTGTACAACCTAAACAACTGTACATGGTGAGCCTGAAGGGACACAGACACCCCCAACTGAGCTGTCCTCAATGGTTATCCAAGCCTCACTTCCCAGCTGCTCTGATGAGATTGCAGAGGTCAGAGGTGGACAAATCAGGAATTCTTGAGTTCAAGCATTGTTTTGCATAATAGGCAGCACCAGGGATTATCGTAGTGTTTTTGTTGTTTCGAATCTTATCAGCAGATTGTCACTTTGGAGGTTGCTGGGTCTGTGCAATGCAAGGCACAGGGTCATGGGTTGTGCGGTTCCTGGCTGTATTGAATCCCTGAGCCCCCACCTGCTCATCTTCTGCGTGTGTGCTCCTCCTCACAGCGTTGGTGGCCCCTCCACTTTCCTCTGTCTAGTCGATGAACTACAGTCTGAAATTAGGAGCTGCGAGACGTACGTGGGCTTGTGAAAATTGAAGTCTGGGCCAAGTAAATGTCCTGGCCCACTATTAAAAAAGGATGACTCTCCTATTTTTCAGAGAGCTTGCCTTTCTCTGTAGGGGAAGTGGGGCTGAAGATGTACTGCCTGTTGTTTGCCTCAAATGGCTGTGCCCCTAGGCAACAACAGGAAAAATGGGGGCAAAAAAGCAAACCACCACCAGACCACTCACTTGATGGCCTCTGAGAGAGCTGGGAGCTTTTTGCCCTTCTAGGCTTTGAGGTAGAGCCACAGAGGGAAACATCTTAGGGTACTAGAATAAGCAAAAGTATTACATGTTATTTGCATGTGTTGTATTGTACCATATCTCTTCCCACCCCATCATTACATCATATCATATGAAGCATAAGATGACATGATTGATATATATGATATGATGTGATATGATATGACATGATATGACATGATATGATTTTTAAGGGGAAAAGGAGAGTTATCTGAAGGTTGAATAAACTTTTCAGGAAATTCTAGTCAGTGTTTTTTTTTTTTTAATTGTTTGTTTGTTTGTTGCCTTTCTTTGGTAGTTCATTCTTGAGGCTAATTTTAAAAATATTTTATGAAAACTTCAACAAGGATGTAAAAGACAAGAAAACGAGGGGTCTTCTCTGGGTCGGGCTGAGTTTGTGTTGAAAAGGGAGTCCATGTAAAGTATTCCATAGGATAACAAGGTAATGAAGCAGAGAGATGCAAGAGGTTCACAATGCTGAGGAGAGTTTGGGGGCTTGGTGGTGCGGTGATGAAAATAAGAATGGATCTCCACATTAACCAGGGAGAGGTGGAATCGGGGAGGTTGCTAGGCAACTTCCCAGGGGCAGAGAAGAGAACTCTTGGGGGAGGAGGTGACTTGAAGGTACTGCTCTTGGCCGGGGGCAGCCCCCTGTGGCTGGAACAGACCCGAGAGGCCGGTCAGACCCAGCGGGCAGTGGGCTCTTCGTCCAGGACCACTTCTGGCAACAGTGAACGTCAGGAGAAGTCAAGGGCATGGAGTCCCAGGAGTGTGGCAGCCTGGGTGTAAAGTAAAAACAAGAGCTTTGAGTCCACCATCTGTGCCATGGAGGAAGTAATGGCCTGGCCCTTGGTGTCAAAGGTTGTCATTTAAAAATGCATTTGGGAAAAAAAAAATTTTTTTAATTACAAAAAGTGCATTTGAGAGCCAACTAGGTACCAAGCACTGTGATAATTGCCAGGAGGAAACAAAGGTTAATCAGACATGATTCTTGTCCATAGGCACCTCACCATCTAGTGGGGGAGAAAGACCTAAAGACACATCACTAATTAGTTGTAATTATGGGGCATAAAACAATGCTTGATGGCTAAGAGCATGGACTCAGAGCCACATTTCAAATCCTAGTGTGCATGGCACAGGCTGTGTGACCTGGGAGCCATGTGACCTTGGGGAAGTTACTTATCCTCTCATCTGTAAAACAAGGATGATAGTGCTCACGTGTCAGGGTTGCTATGAGAACTAAATGTAATTGTAGCAATTGTAATGTGCTGAGAAAAATGTCTAGCAAATAGTAATACTTGTAAAATTTTGTTAAATAAATCAGTGCAAAGGAGAAGTTAAAGAACCAAGGCTTTGAGTGCAGTATCGAATGTGGCCTAAGTACCTTTTGATACACACACACTTTGTAAATGGTGATACCCAGCTAGGGCACACTTGTGATGCTGTACCCAATTTTTCACTAAACGGTTCTTTGATTATTTTCCTAAATGTTGCAAGTGATTGTTAGACACATTTTCTCTGTGAAGGAAGTAGTGTCTTTCAAACTCAGATACACAGCCTGAGGTAGAACTGAGTCTAAGAAGCTTAGCTATCAGTTCACTCAACCCTCCCTCTTGTTTTCCTTTTCTGTCACCTGGAATGGGGAAGAACGGACCTATCATGGTGCATCTCCTTTGCCATCAATAGAGCCTGCTCCAGCTTACCTTTCTGCACAGTGTCCATTCCCCCTTCCTTCTTCATCTACAAAACCCTGAAGACTGCCTCTAGCTTTCCCCAGAGATATGCTCATGTGCACACAGTGAAAACCTTGCAACCTTCCTGGCCACGTAAGCATGTTGCTATTGAATAAAATAATGCCAGATCAGCAGATGAGTGCATGGTGTTCTGTATTGCCCCAGCCCTGTTCCCCCACAAGGGCCACCATGACACTTGGCTGGCAAGACCCAGGGTCAGCCAATTGCCCAAGATAAAGACAACCCCAGAAAGTCAGCTCTACAACAGGCATGGTGTTTGTGGCACAAGCGCTTTACAGAAGAAAGAGAGAAGGAAAATGCCCTGAGGGAGGAAGAGGGAAAGCCCCAATGGCACATGTCCTCTGCGGACTGGCTGCTTCACCACCCCTTTTGCGCCTCCGTAGTCACCAGGAACCATCACTGCCCAGAACCACACAAACCAAGAGAGAGCTCACTCCATCCTCAGGATTTTCCAGGAAAGATAAACTCATCAGATTACAGAAAGCCCCAGTTTTCTGCCCCAAAGGAGCTGTTTTGGTCAACTGAGATAAAGGCTAAGATTGAGAATTCTGCCACTTGATTCCACGCCTGAGGGCACTTGACTGGAGATGTGCAGAAATCTCTCTTTAAATGCCTCACTCCCTGTGGTAAACCATAATTTTTGTGTTAAAGTACCAGGGCCTCTTTAGGGAGATAGTAAACAGCTACAATCTCTTCTTGTGCACAGACCCTCTTTAGCCGTCACGTGGTCTGCTGGCTATTTCCATTCTTGCCCATCTGTTAAGCTGGCCGGGGGCCCACTTACAAGTTGGCTTGACCCTTGACCTCAGGCACATGTCCAAGGCAACTTGGTCTTGGACGGCCCGTCTGACTAACACTGGAGGTGCCATCTGTCCTGCAGGAAGACCATCTTCTGTGTCAGTCCTAAAACACTGGCTCCATATTTTAATCACAGCTGATAACTGTTATTGCCAAAATGAAAGATACCTGGACACTAAGGAAAGGAAGGCACATGATTCAGGGGCAACTCTAAATATTAGCTAGAAGTTTCTAGCCACAGGAGGGTCTCCTGTTAACATTTGAGCCAATAATAATAACAATAGTAATAATGAAGTTAGAAAATTGCTCAAAGACTAAGGAATTGCCAAGACACTGAAATAACCCAGAAAGGTTCCTGTAACTTGGGGAATAGTTTAGCAAAGGGTTTTGTCAAAATCAAAATCACTATAAAGGTTCTTAAAGTCTTCCTCATGGATGGTCTGCATTTATGAAACCATGCTCTACCTTTCTCCATCTCAGGATACACCCAGGTTGCTCCTAGAGAAATCGGAAATTCCAGTATTCCAAACAAGATTTGGATGCCCAGGAAGAAAAGTGACTACCCCCTAAAATAATACTACTGCTTAGCTGATTCCCAGGATGGGACAACTGAAAACCATTTCCCTGCTCCAAAGGCCTATATGGGCAGAATTGGTAGCCGTTCCTAAGCTTGTATTCATTGAATGAGTTTATTGGATATGATTGGCTACAAGCAGGAAGCATCTTGATTACGTCCCTCTTCAAGTCCCTGTACCCCTGGTCCTCTCCCCTCTAGGTAATGTCCCAAGCACATCTTACCACTCTTGCAGTCACTCCCAGAAACTGACAATTCCAAGCCAAACCTATGCAACCTCTTACCTATACTTTTATTTTTAAAATTTCATCTAAAGTTCTTCCCTTTCCCCCAACTTGGGCTGCCTTAGATTGGGAAATTTATTGGGGGCAGCAGAAGGTGAGGGTGAGAAGAAGTGCCCTGAGCAGCAGCTTCGTCTGGAGGGAAGGAAACCTCTTTCTCCTTAACTTTCCCTCCAACTCACTGGGTCTGGTTCCAGTCCAGGCTTGAGCCCAGGTCAGGAAGAATTGAAGGAAAGAGTTTGAAAGGCCTGCATGGATGTAATCCCATGTTGGTGCTCCCTGGGCATAGGATTCTGATAGTGTAGACAGGGAAACCAAGGCAGAAAGGTGTTATACAGCTTGCCCAAAGTTAGAAAGTGGCAGAGCACAGATTTGAACCTGGACAGCCTGATTTCAATGTCCAATGCCAAGAAGACTCCCTCCCTCTTGACGTGAGCAGCGTCTCCTCATGCCAGCCTTTTACGACGTCCATTCCACGCCTGCTGCTGGCGTTGCCTTGCCATCCCAAGTGATCTTCTCAGCCAGGGTCCCTTTGCAGATGGCAGACAGATGGATCCCTTCAGTGTGGTCAAAATGGTGCTCAGGAGAGCCCCTCCCTGACCTGCCAACTCTGGACGTTTGGTTTTTCACTAAGCAGTTTTGTCTTTCCAGCTGGCAGACTGCCCAGCCAATCCCCACTCTTTAGATTTTCAGACACACATGAGGAACTTGTCCTTGGAGTCCCCAAATGTTCAGAGACACTTGTCAAGCCCTGAGAGGTGCCATTGAAGCTATCCTCACTTGGCTTCTTTTATGATTTAGTCACATTTCAAGGAATCAGTTACCCCTTAGCATTTCTTCTGTGGGTGATCTCACATCTACTGCTCTGCATCTTTGAGGCCTTGTCCAAAACTTAGAAAGAACAAGGAAAAGGCACATTTCACATCTATTATACATGCTAGAGTTGGTATTCTCCAAGTGTAATGTCTAACTCTGTCCTCCAGATTCTTCCTCCACCAAACACACATGCACATGCACACACACACAAGGAAAGAAAAGGGGAAAAAAAGGAAGAGAAGGAAGGGGAGAGGAGGGAGAGGAAGGGAAGAAAAATTGAGCATTTAAATAATTAACTCCAGTATCTTGAACTAACATGTGGTGTGAAGCTCTCTTGTACATAACAGCTTCTGAGGCTGTTTGTGGAACCTGCCCACAAACTTTTAAGGAAGATGTTCCCATTACCAATATACAGATAAGGAAACAGGGGCAGAAACCTCAGGACAGCTCTAACTTTCAGAGGTGCCCACAAATGAAAGGAGCAGCTTTCTTGAAATTGGACCCTGCACTCCCCTGGTTCTCCCTCCCACCCAGCCCCCAGTTTCTCCTTCTCAGTTTTCTTTCCTGGTTTCACCTCATCCTCCTAACCTCCAAACTTTGGCATGCCCGGGGCTCTACTTCCCTACCCACACTCACTCTTGGGGCTAACTCTTCTGGATTCGCAGCTCTACCTGTGCTTTCTATGCTGGGTACATTTCTTGGCCAGGCTTCTCCCCTACCCAGCTGCCTATCTGCAATGTTATGTGCCCAAAGCTGAGCTCCTGACGCTTGCCTTGAACCTCTTCTTCCCAGTCTTCCTATTTCGGTAAGTGACAAGTCCATTCTTCCAATTACTCAGAACAAAATCCTGGAAAGCATCCTTGGCTCCTCTCTTTCTCTCATCTCTGATATATCCAATCCATCGGGAAATTCTGCTGGTGTTTTGCCTTCAAAGCATACCCAGAATCCAGCCACTTCCCACCAGCTCCTTTTGCACACCGTGGTCTACATGGCCTGGATCTCCCTGATTCTACCCTTGATACTCTTCACCATCTAGTCTCTACCCATGAGCTAGACTGACCGCTTTGAAATGTTAGTCAGATCATGCCTCATCTCTGCCAGAACCTCCCCCTGCCCAATGGTTTCCCATCACATTTAGAGTAAAACCCCCAATCCTTCTATGAACTGTGCCCTTCATGACCCGACCACCTGCTGCTTCTCCAGCCTCACCTTTTAGCACTTTCCTTCCCTTCACCTGGCTGCAGCTGCACTGGCTTCTCATTGTCCCTTGAACACAACAGGTACGCTCCCACCTGGGGACCTTTGCACATATTATTCTCTCTACTTTAAATGCTTCCCCCCAACCCCCGAGAATCACATAGCTTCAGGTCTTTACTTAAATGTCCCCTTCTTGATGTACCTTCCCTGGCCCACCAGACACTTTTAATGCAGCCCCTCAGATCTTCTTGGTTGCACATGTCTACAGGGCTCTTGGCTCCTTGTTCTACTCTGGTTACAACCAGCTCTGTGGGGGCCCCCCAATGTCTTGTGGGCACAACCCAGCAGCTCCTCACCTCATGCCCACACCATATGCTTCTTGCCTCATACTTCAGGGCTTCCCTATTACACTAAGGCAGAAGACACCTCAAGACCTGTTTGGTGCCCATATGTGTGCAACCAGAATTGTGGTGAAGTTAACACCCTAAAGAGAACAGGAGCCCTCAGTTAAATTTTCCTCCCTTCTTCCCTTTGACAGACTTCCCCCAGATGTAATGGTTTTCACAGCCTCTCAGAACTCATTCCTGTGAGGTACAGCCATCAGTTGCACTTGATATCAAGCAGTGGCCACCATGGAAAGCAACTTTTTATTGCTTCTCCCTCCTTCCCTGCTTTACTATTCTCTCCCCTCTCCCTTGCTTCCTAAAGATTTTCTCACCAATAAAATAAGAACACAAAATCTTTCATTTCAAGCTCTGTGTTCTGGAAAACTCATTTTCTAAAAATGTGAGACCCTTTCCCAACACACACATACATTTCCTATCCCTTTCTCTTTTTTATTTTTCACCTCAGCACTTTTCACCATATAAGACACCACATATAGACTGTCTTCTGGTGATTGCTGCCTGTCTCTTTACTAGACTATAACCTCTATTTTTTTCCTATTTTGTTTACCATTGTATCCTTAGCATCTGAAATAGAGGAACTGCTCAATAAATATTTGGTGAATGAATGAATATGAAAATTAAAAGGAGATTGATCTGAAAAAAAAAAAAAATACAGAGAACCAATTTCATATGTGGTCACCAAATGACTACCTGTGATGGAAGTGACTCTTTAAAGATGAAACTGAAGCAGATACAGTGATATACCAAGGCCCACGGGGAAGACATGGAGCTAAATAACAGGTTAGTTGTCTCATGTCCCAATGAGAGAGACAGGTGTTGGGAATGGGCAATGGAATGAAAGTAGACTCACTTATGGTTTATGGTCTATGACATTGAATAAACTAGCTTCATGAAAAAAAAAAGTGTTGTTTTGTTGTTGTTGTTGTTGACAGTTTCCAAATCTTTAATGTAGACCTGATTTGTATTGCTTTGTTTGGGTATATAAGTGCACTATGGCTTTAGATAACATCTTGGCTACTATTTTTTTAAAAATCCCTAGCAGATTTGTAGTATTCTAGTTATATTTTACCCAGAAAATCACTGTTCATGAGAAGAAAATGCTAAAACCATATCAAATGTTCCACAGATTCAAGGCTGATATAAATAAATTCCAAATGGAAGGATTCAGTTCACATATCATCTTTGTGGGATTAAGGAGTTATCCTGCCTTTCACATCCCCTGCCAAGGCAAACAGAGGTATATTTCTGATCAGTTTGGAAACCAGTCGTATCAAGAGGCTTTTACAGCAGTCAGGGAATATTTATTTGAAAGACAAACTGCCTATGAAATATCTAAAATTACTTGTCTACTGAAAGCAAGATCAATATAAAAAAATGGTACACTGCACGTGACTCCGAATCTAGAAAACCTTTTATTTGATCTCGGGTACGGTACACTAAATCAGGAAACTTTCTAAAGAGAGAAATAGTGCATTTCAGAAGAAAAAATATCTGTTATGGATAGGATTTCAAACTCTTACAGCAGAAGAATCTACAGACATAGCATAACTAGATTTCAGCAAGGCATTTGATTACGTCAGACATGCCATCCCATTACAGACAACACGGAGAAATGAGGACCTTCTTCATGGGGCTAATGTGAAAGAGAATATTATATTATAATATAATATATTATTATATATGTTATATATATATAATTCAATATAATTCAACTCACAGGGAAGAGTAGATATTCTATAACTGGTATTTATTTGTAGTAACTTTATATTACCCCCCAAAGAACAAGTATGTGCTGAAGAATTATCATGTGCTAGAGGAACTAAATGCATTCAGTGTCACCCAGAGGGCAGAACTAGAGCTGTCAAGCCCTAGCTGAGGAGCTAAGCCAGGGAGTAGGATTTGGAGAAAGTCTGAGGCTGGAATCCTTGAACACAGGTAGGTAGAATCAAGATGAAGAGGATGACTGGCCTGGCACAAGACCTGTGAGAGCTCCTGGTCAGAGAGGAGTCAAGCAGAAAGCACATCAGTGGTTGCCTGGAAATGGGAGATTATAGGGGGTTTACCAAGGGGCAAGAGGAAACTCTGGAGTCATGGATATGGTCATTACCTTGATTGTGATGATAGTTTTGTGGACATCCACGAATATCAAAGCATACTAAATTGTACACTTTACTTGTGTGCAATTTGTTTTACATCAGTTATACCTCAATAAAGCTGGAGAGGAAGGAGAGAGAGAAAGAAAACAGGCAAGTCAGAGATGTCAAAGTAGCTATATTGGGTCAGGAGCCAGGAAGTTTGGGATCTATTAGAAATGTGGGAGTGGAGCTACCAAAGCTGAATGAAGATGCAAAGGCATATACACCCGGAGTGTTCAGATGTATGAACAATGGAAAGAGATATTATTGGGCAAGCAAGATAAAGATGTGTGTCTCTGATAGAAGGAACAGCAAGAGGCTTCTTCTTGTGTGTTGCTCCATGCCCCCAGACTCTTCAAGGGACTTCTCTCAGGTCCAGGCAATGGCACTTATTGGAGCCACATTCAAAGGCAATTCAGAAATGACTGTCCTGGGATGTGGTGAGTTCTCATCACTGGGAGTGGTGAAATAAAGGTAGGTGATCACCTGTCAGATGTACCAGACCTGGCCGCCTAATCACCTAAGAAGCTTGTTAAAAATGCAGGGAGCAGATGTGGCTCTGAAGCAGTTGAGCACCTGCTTCCAACATGGGAGGTCCAGGGTTCAGTTCCCAGTACCTCCTAAAAACAAAAACAAACAAGCAAACAAACAAAAAAACCAACTCAGGGGAGCTGATGTGGCTCCGTAGTTGAGTGCCAGTTTCCCACTTAAGAGGCCCCAGTTTCAATCTCTGACCCCGTACCTCAAAAAAAAAAAAAAGAAAAAAAAAAAACAACCACAGGCATACCCCGGAGATATTGCGGGTTTGGTTCCAGACCACTGCAATAAAGTGAATATCACAATAAAGTGAGTCACATGAATTTTTTGGTTTCCCAGTGCATATAAAAGTTATGTTTACACTATATTGTGGTCTATTAAGTGTGCAATAGCATTATGTCTTCTGAAACAATGGGCATGCCTTTATTTAAAAATACTTATTGTTAAAAAAAAATGAAATGCTAACCATCATCTGAGCCTTCAGTGAGTCATTATCTCTTTGCTGGTGGAGGGTCTTGTCTAAATGGTGATGGCTGCTCACTGATCAGGGTGGTAGGTTGTTGAAGGATGGGGTGGCTATGGCAATTTCTTAAAACATGACAACAGTGAAGTTTGCCACATTGATTGAATCATCCTTTAACGAAAGATTTCTCTGTAGCATGTGATGCTGTTTGATAACATTTTGCTCACAGTATAATTTCTTTCAAAATTGGAGTCAGTCCTCTCAAACCTTGCTGCTACTTTCTCCACTAAGTTTATGTAATATTCTAAATCTTTTGTCATCGTTCACTGCAACTTCACCAGGAGAAGATTCCAATTTCAAGAAACTACTTTCTTTGCTCATCCTTAAGAAGCAACTCCTCATCCATTCAAGTTTCATCATGACATTGTAGCAATTCAGTCACATCTTCAGGCTCCACTTCTAATTCTAGTTCTCTTGCTACTTCCCCACATCTGCAATTACTTCCTCCACCTAAGTCTTGAACTCTCAAAGCTGTATAGGAGGGTTCAAATCACCTTCTTCCAAACTCCTGTTAATGTTGATATTTTGACCTTCTCTCATGAATCATGTATGTTCTTCATGGCATCTAGAATGGTGAATCCTTCCCAGAAGGTTTTCAATTGGCTTTACCCAGATCAATCAGAGGAATCACTATCCACGGCAGCTATGGCCTTATGAAATATATTTCTTAAATAATAAGACTTGAAAGTCAAAATAATAACTCCTTTATCCATGGACTGAAGAATGGATGCTGTGTTGCCAGGCATGAAAACATTAATCTCATTGTACATCTCCATCAGCGCTCTTGGGTGACCAGGTGCATTGTCAATGAGCACTAATCTTTTGAAAGGAATATTTTTTTCTGAGCAGTAGGTCTCAACACTGGGCTTAAAATATTCAGTAAACCATGTTGTAAACAGATGTGCTATCATCCAGGCTTTGCTGTTCCATTTATAGAGCACAGGCAGAGTAGATTTAGCATAATTATTAAGGCCCCAGAATTTTTGGAATGGCAAATGAGTACTGGCTTCAACTCCAAGTCACCAGCTGCATTAGCCCCTAACAAGAGAGTCAGCCTGTCCTTGGAGGCTTTCAAGCCAGGGATTGACTTCTCCTCTCCAGCTAGGAAAGCCCTAGATGGCATCTTCTTCCAATAGAAGGCTGTTAGGTCGACATTGAAAATCTGTTGTTTAGTGTAGCCACATAATTTGTTGCAGCTTCTATATCAGCACTTGCACTTGTGTGTTATGGAGCTGGTTTCTTTGCTTAAACCTCATGAACCAATGTCTTCTAGCTTCAAAATTTTCTCTCTCAGCCTTCAGAGAATTGAAGAGAGTTAGGGCCTTGCTCTGGATTAGGCTTTCATTTAAGGGAATGCTGTGGCTGGTTTGTTCTATCCAGACCACTGAAACTCTCCCCATGTTAGTAATAAGGCTGCTTCATGTTGTTATCATTTGTGCCTTCACCGGAGTAGCACTTTCAATTTCCTTCAAGAACTTTTCCTTTGCGTTCTCAACTTGGCTGACTGTTTGGTGCAAGAGGCCTAGCTTTTGGCCTGTCTCAGCTTTCAACATGCCTTCTTCGCTAAGCTTAATTATGTCTGGATTTTGATTTAAAGTGAGAGATGTGAGACTCTTCCTTCACTCACTTAGAGGCCACTGTAGGGTTACTGATTGGCCTAATTTCAATACTGTTGTGTCTCAGGATATAGGGAGGCCTGAGGAGAAGGAGAGAGATGGGGGAATGGCCGGTTGGTGGAGCAGTCAGAACACACACATTTATTTATTATCTATTAAGTTCGCCATCTCATGTGGGTGCCGTTTGCGGTGCTCACAATTACAATACTAACATCAAAGATCACTGATCACAGATCACCATAACAGATATAATAATAATGAAAAAGTTTGAAATATTGTGAGAACTACCAAAATGTGCCACAGAGACTCTCAGTGAGCTCATGATGTTGGAAAAATGGCACCGATAGACTTGCTGGACACGGGGTTGCCACAAACCCTCAATATGTAAAAATGCAGTATCTGCAAAGCACAATAAAATGAATTATGCCTGTACTACCCCTACCAGGCCATCAACTGGGCATCTGTACTTTTTAAAACTCCGAGTGACTCAGAGGCAACCCGTGTTTGGAATTTGCTGCTGTAGATTTGGACTCAGTTATTGCTACGGTTGTGTATTTATTTATTTATTTTTTCAATTCTAAAGTTTTGTGATTCAGTGAATGTCCTGAATGTTTGAAATTACCCTTTGTTTCAAGGCTTCACTCTGGGCCAGACTTTCTTCTTCCCAGAAAAGTGGTCCTGGGACTTACTTCAAAATTTGGGAGACTCAAGGTCCTGGTTCTAACCAGCAACAAAGGTTCATAAAAAGCTTAGCCTGGACAAATCTTACTCCTCCCTGAAGACTTGTCCACCTATTCGTGACCCCACCCTCCCCCTCAGACCACAGAGACCTCTTCTTCCTCCTCTGACTTCTATGTCACTGGCTTTTTGGCAGTGAGTGGAGCTGGGTGGGAAAGTTGGGAAGGGGCTGCAGAGGGCACATCTTGCCTCATGGGTTGTTGTCATTGTTTGTTGGGGGCTCAATACCCATTATAATAATACCCTATTAGTAACACTCTTCACCCCCAGCAAGTTACAAACAACTGAGAAATCAGACAACAGAGAAGGGCACATGGAAACCAAAATAGTATCTTCATTGCTGATAAATCTATTTGAGTAGCAGAATTCACAGAAGGGTCCCCACCCCAGGCAGCACTGGGGAAGGTCTTTCTCACAGTGCCCAGCCTGTTCTTATATAATCTGTATCATGGAGGAGCAGAGCCAAAGCAAGCCGAGAGACAAAAAGGAAAAGAAGGACCTTGGCTCTGGGCGCCCACTTTCTCCTTCTGAGCTCTCCAGTTAGAAGGAGTGTGTCCTCTCTATGGAGGGCAGCTGATGGCAAGTGGCCAGCAGTGTTCCAGGGGGCTCCCCCCACATGGCGAGACCTCGGGAGTGGGAAGGAAATGCTCCTGCCTCCTCCAGCACCTTCTTATTCCTCTTTTGCATAGATCTTTTCTCCTTGATGGAATTATAAGCCAATTGAACCCAAGAGTTCTGCATTACCTCCCCACCATACTCTACTCCTCTAAAGTATCTAGCACTGTGCTGGGAATATTATGGATTTAAAAAAAAAAAAGTGTTTGAGACAAAGACAGGAACAAGGGAATGAGAGGGAGGAACAGAGAGAAGGAAGGAGGAAAGGGGCAGGGTCATGGCAGTGATTTGCAAGCTTATGGTAAAGATGAGGGAAGCATGGTGGTTAAGGGCTTGGGCTAGGAAAGCAGATGGTCTGAGTTCAGTCTTGCCTCAGCTCCTTACCAGCTGCATGGCTTTGGACAAGGTGCCCTAGTTCTCTCTCAGTTGTACCCATCATGGTGGGTTGTCATTAACATTGAACGGGTTTTGGCCAATCGAGGGCTGAGAACAGGGGCTGGCCTGCTTCTGTAAATAAAGTTTGCTTGGAACCCAGCCACCCTATGGCAGCTCTTGCACTACAATGAGAGATCTTCTAACCCACAAAGCCTACAATACAACATCCTTCATTAGTGTGGTACATCCATTGCAATTGATGAACACATTTTGGAGCATTTTCACTAAGCATGGATTATAGTTTACATTGTAGTTTACACTCTCTCCCACTCAATTCTGCAGGTTATGGCAAGATATATAATGGCCTGCATCTGTCATTGCAATGTCATTCAGGACAATTCCCAAGTCCTGAAAATACCCCGGTATTACACCTGATTTCCCTCTCCCTGACCTCAGAATCTCCAGTGGCCACTGCCTCCATTTCAATGATATAAGTTCTTCCATTGCTAGAATCACAATAAGTCTATAGTAGAATACCAGTAAGTCCACTCTAGTCCATAGTTCATTCCCCAATCCTGAGGATTCTGGGATGGTGATGCCTACTCCACCTCTAATTGAGAGGGGGCTTCAGTCCCATACGGAAGACGCTTGCAGTTGTAGTTTCTCTCAGTTCCTTGGTATGGTGGTTGTGCAACATCACCTCCTTTTTGGTTGTCCTGGATGAGTCCAAGGAACTGGAGAGTAGGTGTTGCTAAGGCTAAGGGACCAGCTGGCACATGGATAGCCCAAAGATTCAAGTCTCTTGGGCGTAAACCTACCAACTCCAGCACTGACTACAGGTTCAAATAGAAGGGACCGAAGAGCCATGTGTAGGGAAACCACAACTGAACCCAATTCTGTCACACTGGGGAGCACAAACCCCAAAGTAGGGCCCACTGGCAAGGCACCAAACTCATGAGCTTTCTGTCCTGACCATACTGCCTGGGTATCTCCAGAGCCCTCAGGAGCCCTGCTATTTGGGGTAGTGTCTAATCTGGCAGTCAATGAAATCCTGAAGAGCACCATTCTTTATCCCTAAAAAAAATAAAAGGTTCAGTGCATCGTCACCTTCTCTTTAAAGCTATCCTGAATTCTTGCAATTCGACTTTGGTGCTCTTCCCCTCTGTCATTCCATAGCACCTCACACCTACCAGTAATTCTGTAGCACTTTCTGCAGGCATGGTCTCATTTGCTGTGGCTGCCCCCATTGGACACTGAGACACTCCAGGGTGGGATCATGCCTCTTTGCTGCTCTCACATAGTGTCTTGGACAAAAATCAATACCCAGGAAATGCTTAGTCAATGACTGTATTAGCCACTAACATATGCATGCATAGTATAAGCCCTCAGAAATAAAGGACTATATACCTATAAAGTGACAACACATGGCTGGGGTCCCGAGCAAGCCTCTCTAGACTTTGGCCCCATTACTGTGATCCATGAAGATTTTCATTTCTTCATCTACTCCTCGTTACGTCTCTTACTTCTCAACATCTGGCTGGAGTGGCAGCAGCTCGGCCCTCATCGATCAGCGTGCTACTTACAGCTGGCATTCCTTTTCATTCCCGTGGGGTTATCAGCCTTCCTGTCAATGCTTGAAAGTCCACGCCCAAACATGGCAGCCAGGAAGGCATCGTCTGAGTGCAGGTACTCGCTGTGGATGTCGCTCCTCCCCGTGCATTCCACAGCATGGCAGGTGACTTCTTTCCCTGCTTCTTCTTAAGTTGCATCTGTTCCTGGCTTTCAGAGCCTCTAATCATTTTTACTGCAAACTGTTAGGCTAGATTTATGTGTCACATCACCAAAGCTGGTCCTTGACATTTCTGTCCAGGAAACATTTGAGCTGTGCTGTTAACCACCTCAGTGACCTTGGGTGCCTCCCTGCTCCTCGACCTCTTCCTCTGTGAAAGGATCATGAGCCTTGAGGGCTCTCCAAGGTCACATGAATCCTCAGTGCTAAAACTCCCTTGACATCAGCTTTGCAGCTGATTCAGGTATTGACCTGCTGGAGGGTCAGGTTGCTGAACCCCACCACCCAGGAAGTCCTCTGCCTGTAGGGCCCTGAACTTTCATCCTCTGCTGACAATATCTTGCCTAAATCCTCAGCTCTAAGGTAAAAGTTCCTCAAAAAGCTCTGAGTAGCCTGAGCTTTCCCAAGGCTCCTTGGGGCTCAAAGGTGAAGTCAATGTTTGCTTTCAAGTAAGAATTCATTAGCTGCTATTGCCAATCAGAGCTGTTTTCTCTGAGCAGAAACTGACTCCCTGGTACTTTGCAGGTCAGGAGGTCAACAGCTTAACATGCAGAATCTGCAAATACCAGTGGTCTCAGCCACTAGAACTGGCAGGTACACAAGAGCTTCTGCTTCTGACTCCGTGGTCTGGCTTCCCATCACGGAGAGGCCGAAAGGTAACTGCCATGTCTTGCTGATGAAACCTAAGCCCCATCAGACATCAGGTGGCAAATCTAAGATGGAACCAGGAACTTGAATTTCTTTCCTAGCCATCCTGGCATGCTCACTTTCCAGAAATGACAGGACTTGAAAGAAGAGCTTCTTTTTTCCTTATGGTATTTTCATTCCCAAAGGAACCAGTAAGTAGAAACGTATTTGTAAGGTAATGGGTAAAAAATGATTACTGGGTTTTTTAAATGCTCTTCCTGATGCTCCAATTTTTACTTAACTCAATAGTGACAGTTATAGTGACAGCTACACTTATTCATGATCTAGAGAAATCATCTTCGCCTAATACTGCATTAAGCTCCGTTTGAAAAGTCACATCCCACGGAGAGTGTTCCCTACGGCAGCCAGGGCATTTGCAAACCTACCTCCGAAGGTATCATATGTTTTAGTGAAAGTCAGCTCCTGATGATGGAACTCCATTTTGGGCAGAGAAACATCTCAGAATGGGCCAAGAAGCCCGCTTTCCTCACATAAATTGGCTTAAAGGAATGTCCTGGGGAAATGACACCGGCCCAGGGCTGCCCACCACAGCACACATTCTCTGCAACAGACTCTCTTCTGACTAGGAAAAGGCTACCGAATGAGCTCTTTTTAATTAAAACCCCAATCCTTACTTATGAAGACTTTTGGCACATGCTGACAGTGGAATTTTTCCTGCATGGTTCTTTTGGGAGCCACCTAGATGGCTTTGGCAGAGAAATGACATATAAATAATATTTAGGATTATTATTATTGGGCTATATATTCTCATCCTGTATAACTCCCTGGGAATTCTAATGCTCAGTCCTGCTAGTTATAAGTACTATATCTTTCACCTTCTTTTAAGTGCACAGGGGACGAGGTGGTAGAGAGCTGTGTGGAGGTTAGAAAAGAGTGTCCTTTGGAAGATCCAGTAATAGAAGTCAGTTTGAAAGTCGTTCTGCACGTGATTAAATAGATTATAACAAATTATTCCCTTATTTCAGGTAAATCATTCCTTCCCCAAGTCTCCAGGGATGTAAATAGCAGGCAGGTTTTATACCCATCTCAGGAACGGAAAACAGAATGTATTGGCCCAGTGGGTAACAAGATAATGGAAAAAATAACACTGGTCTGGCCACAGAGTAAGAAACCAGGATCTGTCACAGGGAGCCCCTGTCTCTAACCAGACAGGACATCTTCTGGAGGCAGGAGGTAGGGGTGGAGGACTATTCCCGAAATTAAAAGGAAGAGCTCTTATTTAGGAATGCTGGTAGCAGATCCTGGGCTGACCATTGATTCGCTCAGCAAATATTGAGTCTGTGCCATGTGCAAGGTGGGGGTCAGAGGGAGCCAGATGATAAATAATCAAGTAACCAAACAGATAAGATACTTTTAGATTGCGGCGACAGATGTAGGCCATTTTACATCAGCATATACCATGCAGAACTGTGTGGGAGAGAGTGTGGTCTACGATGTGAACTGTGGTCTATGCTTGGTGGCAAGGCCCCAGGATGTGTATATCCATTGCGGGTGATGTGCCACACTGATGAAGGATGTTGGTGTGGGATGTTGTGGGAGGTGTGGGAGGTGGGGAACAT
>JAQZBX010034521.1:0-24963 GCA_029593785.1 Cabassous unicinctus | reverse complement strand
TTTTTTGGCTTTTACCAAACGTGCTGCGAGTTCTTTCGAGGAAGAGAAAGGAGAATGTGAAATGTGATTCAGCTGACTGTGCCGTGTCACCCACAGGCTCAGCCTTCCCGGTTACTGTTTCTGAGAGTGGGGAGGCTCCATTATCTGCCATCATGAAGCCAACATGTAACTTAGGGACTGATGGCAGGAGCCGGGCCAAGTTCCCCTCACAACCTCAGAAACCGAACCATAAAAACAGAGTACACCCTGCTCCGTGTCTAAGTATGTTTATAGTGGGAAACTGTATACATATACCCAGAATGGCTCAATATTGATTTGGGCATATGTTAAAAAAGCAAACAAAGCAAGGCACCAGTTGTTAAGAGTAACTCAAGCAGTGCCATTCAGTTAGAGCACATTAAGCCTCGGCTATCAGATATGTGCGTTTTAGCTAGCTCACCGTTTCCTCTGACTAATGTCATAGAGAAATTGTTATGTATATCAGGCCCGGGCAGACTGGCTTTGATGCTTTTAGAATGGGGCCAGCAAATATGGAGACTGAATGTTTTGCACTTTGAATAGCTACCTTTCTTTCCATCATTGTAAGTGCCCCTTCTGGTATGTACTCCCTTCTGCGATCACCTCCCCTCGAGGTGGGCTTGCCTGAGTGATTTGCTTTAATGAGCAGAATATGGCAAAAGCGATGGGATGCTACTCTCAAGATTAGGTTATATAAGACCAACTTTTGTCTTGCTTGTACCCTCCCTTGCCCTCTTGTCACCATGAAGCCAGCTGTTATGGTGTCGGCTGCACCATGGAGATGCCAACATGGTAATGAACCAAGGGTCTAGCCAACAACTTGGGAGGAACTGGGGCCTTTCGTCCAAAAGAGAGTAAGCAAATGAGTCCTGCCAACAGCCGTGTGAGTGAGCTTGGATCCTTCCCAAGCTGAGCTTTGAGATGGCAGAAACCTTGGCCAGCACCTTTACTGCAATCTTACAAGAGCCCTTGAGCCAGAAGACCCAGCTAAGCCATGCCTATTTTCCTGATCCATAGAAACTATGAGATAATAATGTTGATTTAAGCCACTACGTATTGGGATGATCTGTTACATAGCAATAGATAGCTGACACAACAAGATCCTTGCAGACTCCATAAAAGAAAGGAGTCAGGGTCAAGTCTGAGAGAGGAAACTTGTTAGAATTTGGGAACTAGGTCTCTAAAAGGAAATTCAAATTCTTCTCTTCTGCAAAAATACTTAAAATCAAGTCACAGCTCTGGGCTGGACTAGGTGGATTTATTTTATTGTTCTTATCATTTGTTGCATGTCCTAGTCTAAGTAGGGGCCACTGTGAAATATTGAAGATACAAAAAGATAAAACCTAGATTCTATGCTTAAATACTGGAGACCTAGGAAATCAATGGCAAAAGATTAAAAAGAACAACAAGGCACAATAAATGAAGTAGGCAGTGAAGGTTTTCATTTGCTCAGCAACCACCCTCACTTTTTTGGTTTCAACATTCTGTCTTTTCCTGGGGGAAACCACATCAACTCCTCCCCAATCCCTTTACTCTGGGTGGAAGTGTCCTCGTCTCAGGTCAGGTCTGACACTAAAATGGTAAGACTACAAGTTTATGGACACAGGTTACCATCTTTACCCCTACTTGGGGACTATCAGTTTGAATAAAACCAGTTAGAGGGAAGCAAAGCTGGGAGAAGAAAAGAGGCACTTGTGTGACAAAATATTCTGAGCAGTTTGCTCCAGCTGATTCTAAACTGGGACTTTCATTTTTATTAGATAATCAATCCCACCCCAGACCCCACCTTAAAAAAAAACAAAACTTTAAGCCTGTTTGAGTTGGGTTTCTATAACTTGCAACAGAAAAAATCCAGAATAATTCAACATGAAAGATATGAAAATGTACGCATTTTAAAGAGCTAGTACCCTGTAGAGCTGGCCTTGAGACAAGCCTAGATCAGCAGAGAAGAGGGGTCACAAGAGTATTTCTAGGCTGCTAAGTCCTTTGGAGACAATTTAAATGTAAACAGGGGTGTCCTCACTTGTATGACTGCTGTGACGTAGTCTCTGGTTCACGTGGGCTCAGGGGAATAAATGAGCCAGGGTATTAACAATGTTCATACATTCAGCAAATATTTATTAAGTACCTACTATGTGCAAGGCACTGTTTGGGGATGATGAGGATACAGTGATAAACAAAAAAGTGCCTGGTCTCATGCAGCGTATGAGAGTCTAGTCGGGGGGTACAGGTGATAAACAAACAAATCTATCCATATATAAGGCAGCTGGTGGCAAGTGCTCCGAGGGCAGCTGGCCTTCTTGGGGACTGGCCCAGGTGGGATTCTTTCCCCTCCTCTTATGAACCGTTTGTGCTGTGCAAACAATAAAGTGGTCATTTGCTGGTTGCCTCTGTTGTGTCTGATGCACAGTTCAGCAATTTGCTCCACAGGTTTTGGTGCAGCAAGCAGGGTGCATGGGGACATACGGAGTGGGTTGACTTTTTGATGGTTCTTTTTGTCAAGCTTGCATTTCCTTTTGTTATGTGTCTTGAGCATCACAGGACTTTTGGCTCTGTGTGCTAAACCGAAGGGCGCTGGGGTCCTAGGATGGGCTGTCTCCATCCTTTAGGGGAAGTATAGCACTAAATGGGATTTTGAGGACTCCCCCATGGAAGCCAGGGAGTTTGCTAGCTGGTGTCATGCTGAGAACAATGAGGTTGGGACCTGGCATACACTCCTCTGTTCATGACTTATGTTCTGGAACCAGGCATTCCTGCACTCAGACCACCCTGACTGCTCTTGAGGTGAGTGTGAGGACTGGAAAGGGGTCCTCTGAATGGGGCAACAAGCTGGTTCTTCTCCTCACCTCAGAGCTTCCTCTGGGAGATGCAAGTGAGTTGGTTTATGGAACCCTTCCTCCGGAGAACCCCAGTTACCACACTAAGTTCCTGTGGCTGCTAGAGTGAAGGGTCCCAAAGGACACAATAAGCAGGATCTCCAGTGGAGAACTTTGGGAAAAATATAAATTAGAAAGAGGGCCACAGGCTTGACAGGGGCAATCTGCCCCTGCCCTAAACCCCCAATAATCCCCAGATATAGGTGGTGGTGGTGAAGGAGGACCCTGCAGGTCTCCCTTCAGCCTTGACTGAGGAGTCTGGTCCCCGGGAGGGACCTTTTAACCCAGACTTGACTAAATTAAAAATGGGCTGGTTGGTAGGGTCAAGGGCCCTGTCCACCCCCTAAGGACCAAAGGCCATATGCCCTAGTACGTGTACAATTTGGGAGCAGGGAACAAACCTTCATGGCACTTTTGGATACAGGTGCCCAGGTCACTATCATTCCAGAAGATGCAGAGGGAGGGCAAGTGGTGTTGGGAAGTTTCAGGCATTCCACATGGGTGTGGGCATGGGAGGTTGCTGCTGACCTGTGTGGGGGTCTCTCTGGCCCTTTGGCCACCCTGTGGTAGTGTTTTCCATCAGAAAGTGTATTATAAGGACAGACATCCTGCACCACTGCACATCCCAGTGACAGTTGTAGGGATGCTCTTCCCCATCCCAGCGAATTCTGGCCATCATGGATGGGTGAGTGACAGACCACGCACCCCCAGTGCCTCCATGTCCTCACCTGTTATCCAGCGGCAGCAGTGTTGCCTCCCTGGTGGGGAAAAGGACACTACAGAACTCATAAAGGACCTTTTCTCTGTGGGCGTCCTCTGCTCCATGATCTGTACCTATAAGAGCTCAGTGTGGCCAGGGAAAAGGCGAGTGGAGGATGGAGGCTAGCTACAGGCTACCGGCACTGGAATGCAGAACTCACCTTCGGCGCCCACAGTCGCAGACACTGGGGCCATTCTGGCCTCCGCTGGGGTTTGGTATGCAATCATTAGCTTGGCAAATGCCTTTTCACCATCCTCTTCCGGGAGGAGAACAAGGATCAATTTGCTTCCCAGTGGCAAGGCTACAGTATACCTTCACTGTACTGCCACAGGGGTATTTAAACTCCCCCACTATCTGCCACCAATGGGTGGGACACCAAAGGACTCCATGTGTTCCATTATATTGATGACATTGTGCCAGTTGGGCCAGAGCAAGGAGCCAACTGCCCAGGGATTGTGTGCGTTGCTAACTGGGCTTTGATAGTCCAGCTGGGCCATAAATCCTGACAAGATACAAAGCCCAGCTCACCCAATCCCTGAGCCCGAATGGGACAATTATGTATCCCTGACTCAGTATGGGACAAATCACTGTCTCTAAAGTCACCCACCTCCAAAAAGGAGGCCCAGGGATTGGTTGGGCTATTTGCACATTGGCACCAACATATTCCTCATCTCAGTATCCTCCTGGCACCCCTATATCAGGTGACACCGAAATTAGGTACTGTCTACTGGGGAACGATGGAAGAGGAGACCCTGCAGGAGGTAAAAGCAGCCATTTCAGCTGCACTGCCTCTAGGACCTTTAGAGCCTGGATTTCTGTTTGCATTTCAGGTTTCTGCCACCCAGATCCACGTTAACTAGTCCTTCTGGCTGAAGGAGGGAGCAACAGGAATTAGTAACCCCAGGGTATTTGGACCAGGAAGTTCCTAGACTCAGCCTGGTGCTACTCCCCCTTCGAGAGGCAACTTCTGGTGAGCTATTGGGCCCTGGTGGAAATGGAAAGGATTACTGAGATCTCTCAGGTCCTCCTGAGACCAGAAATCCCCAACAAGAGAGTGTCATCAAATGAAAATGGTATATTCAGGATTGAGCTCAACAGGTCCCCCAGGGGCATGAGTGGTTGTTGGAAGGCCCCTCAACAACAATCCTGCTCTTACACCAGATGAGGGCCTGTCCCTCCCTGCAAGGACATCCTGGAGACCCTGACTCAAGGATTCCCCACCAGATGCTCAGAGCTGGTTCACTGATGGATTGGCTAAGCTGAAGCCCTCTGGCATCCATTGGGCAGCAGCTGCTGTTGCTCTTGCCTTGGGCAGACTATATACCACCTCCAGTACTGGAAAAAGCACCCTATGGGCTGAACTACGAGTGACCCTCTTAGCCCTAGAACACTCAGACCAAAGCACCCAAGTGTACCCATTGACTGACTCATGGTCCGTTGCAAACGGCTGAGCAGTCTGGTCAGGTTCGTTGAGGGAATGGGATTGGGAATCAAAGGTTCCCGGTGTGAGGAAGAGGACTTTGGAAACAACTGACAGCATGGGCAGTCACCATCTATGTTATCCACGTTGATGTGCATGGCAAGGACCCTGTATCACGATGAACATTGTTGGAATGCATGATCCACTCCACGATGGGCCCAGACTCATGGAGTTACGATAGGGTGCTAGTTTTGGGTTCGGGACTGTGATCAATATCCTAGTTCCCCGGAGATGGAAGTGAGAAACCCACATTTATTGAGCATCCATTAATCGTTACTACCCCTAAGTTACAGATGAAGAAACCAAGACTCAGGTGAGCAACCTACACAGGTTTTCCCAGCAGTAAAAGGGAAGAAGCCAGTTTGCATGAGCTCCAGCTTGATTCCAAAGCCCTTGGAATCAAGGAGAATGCTCTTTTCCCCATACTCCATGCTGTCTGGGGAAAAGATATCCTTCTTCCCGTCTTCAAAGTCAGCACAAAACCAGATGCGTCTTTTCTTACCACTTTAATCTCTTCCATAATAGATTTCCCTCTTCCTCCCCAATCCCATCAAAACAGTTCTGGGGAACCAACGAGTAGCACAGCCCAATATTTCTTGCCCTCCCTCCCGCTTCCTCTCCTCTTTTAGTCTCTTAGGCGCATTTGAAACTCTTGCCTCATTCCCTTCCCCCAAAGTGAAAGTTGCTGTCTTGGTTACTCAGAACTGCAGGGATAAATTCTTGGGAAAGTCATGTGCTTTTTATTATTATGTTGTTTATTCATGTACTGGAAACACATTTATATTGTTAGGCTATTCATGGAATAAAGCGCTGGGATGAAAAAACAAACCAGTGAGTTTGGTAGTCATCTTGAGGAAACAAAAGAAGCCTCCTAGAGAGAAGCACATTTAACTCTTCTTGTCTCATTTCCAAATTCAGGAACCCTACTGAGCACTACCATGGATTGAAACGGATCCCAGCCTTCTCCAAGTGAAAGCCAGCATGGCCAAGGCCTGAACTCTGCTGTCAGTGCTACAAAGGAAACTAGTTGCCCTGAGCTGACTGGAATCATACAAAGGCAACAAAGGCAGTGCCTAGAGCTATCCCCCCACCCCCACCCCATTTTCCATTTCAAACTCCTTGCTGAAGGTGTGTGCTTTTACAGGGGTTTGGGGGTATTCATACCTATTACGCACTGTGCCTCACGCACTCTACTGCCTTGCTATTCAAAGTGTGGCCCGTGACCCAGCATTGGCACAACTTGGGAGCTAGTTTGCAATGCCGAATCTCAGAACTCAACCCTCCTGATTAAAAAGTACATTTAACAAGATTTCCAGGAAAATTCCCATGCACATTGAAGTTTGAGAAACACTGCTCTGGTAAGTATTTTATTTAGGCATCTAACACCATTAGGGGACAGATATTCACATCACTGTTACTTAAATGAGAAAACAAAGGCTCCTGGTGGTTCAACAAATTTGCCACATTCTCAGCTAGTTAGTATCAGGGCTGGTATTTGAACCCTGGTGTGTCCGACTTCCAAGCATGCCTATTTTCTACCCTCTTGTACTACCCTTCATTTCCCCCTGAAAATGTAGGTTATGGTGAGTTGCTTTAAGTTCAGTGAGAGGAATCATAAGCCCTGTTCCAAGAGAAGAGACTCAATGAAGCAAGAATTAGAGGTGCCAATAAATGTTGACCAAGGGAAGCACTGGGCAACTTAAATGAAGTCAGGGTCTCTTAGGTGGGGAGTGTTTGGCTGTTCTCCTCATGCTCTCAGGCCTTGGTGGTATGCCCTGGAAATATATCGGAGCATGCTAGAACACTGCAGCTTTGTCTGGTGCTTTCCTTCCTCTCTCATCTTTGATATAAATAGTAGCATTTTCTTTCCATCCTAAATCCTCTAAATTAAGGCTTATAAACTAGTGACCTTGACAATTTGGCTTTGCGGTGCTAAGTAAGGGTTAAAAATACTTGTAAAAAAAAAAAATATATATATATATATAACAAATAACATTTATGTAAACAAATGCACATATATGCATATGTATTTATATATCATTTTACAAATATTGGTATGTATTGTGAAAAATTTGATTTTTACCCACAAGAAAATATTAAAAAAAAAAACAAAAAACAAAAAAAACCAACATTGAACATCAAAAAAAAAAAAAAACTTGTCAAAGTTAGTGCAAAGGGAAGCAGATTCAGCGTTGCCCTTTTCTTTTCCTCGGCTGGGCATAGCTAGGCTGCTTTGAAGGGTGCTGGGGCAGGTGCGTGCACACCAGGAAGGCGGCAGAGCAGGCACCCAGCAGCCCTCAGGCATGAGCACACCCTCACCCAAGTTCTGAAGGCTTCTCTTTTGCTTTGCTCTAACAGTCCTCTCTCCCTGTTTAATTTGGTCCCTGTTTGTAGGATTATAAAAGGAAGTCTCATGATATAGAGGAAAGAAAGTAAGCCAGGAATTGGGTAGGAACTTCTCATATAAGAATTAAAAAAAAAAAAGTAATCGGATCATTTCCAAGTTGGAAGGCTGGGGCGGGTGGCGTCTAAGGATGGCAAAGCCAGGCTAAATGTGACACTCCTTCCCCCAAGCCCTATATCCTCTGTGCCCCTGTCCTCCCCGCCCCCACATACCTTAAGAAAACCATTTTGATTTCAGTGAAAGGAAGCACCTCATTCCCTGACAGATAACACAGGTATGGAATGAATCCCCTGAAGTGATACAGGATGAAACCAAGTTAAAGTAAGGGTTTGATAAACGATTCTTGGTTAATAGGGGGAATTTACAAGGCAAATTCTGTCAACATTGTGGTAGATATCAATAGATATCAATGAGGACAGACTTGTCCTCCTCTAAAAGTTCCTGGGTACTGAGAGATTAAATCTGGGGCTGGAAATACCATTTGTTCTTAAGGGAACTGAGAATAAATTCCTTGATGAGAGAAAATAGCTGTCCCTTCTGGTTCTGTGATACGCTAATCAGTTATGCATGACACCTTAAAGACAAAAGCCATCACTAACATTAATCCAACACTTCCTGTGCCAGGCACCCAGCTGACATTTTACACACAATTTCAAAACAACCCTATGAGGTAGATATTAGAAGTCCCATTTTACAGATAAGGACATTGGGGCCAAGAAATAGAGCAATATACCTAAGTTGCCAAGCTCAGACTCTAACTCAAGTTGACTAATGCCAAAGTCTTCCTCCCTTCCTCTTCTAAAAACCACACTCCATTGCATCAAGACCATTAAGCAAGGATTTGGAGTTGACCCCTGGTGCCAGTGCCCTTCTCTCGACTTTCTAATTGGGATGCTAAAGGGATGGCAAGGGATTCTCCAGCAGGAGATCCTTTAGCTGGGCTCTCCTTTGTCAATGGCATCACTTGGAAAGTATGAGGTGTTTGTCACACAGATAATTGGCCACCCAGGAGAAAGAGAGCTTTTTTGCTTGTCTGAGTCAGGGACTGGCTCTTCTAGATTCTCCGTATGACACTTTACCAGGAAGTGTCTTTGAAATACTTTCTATTCCAGAAAGATCGCTGCTATAATTATCTGGGTTAGGAATGTGACAGAATTCTGGACTCTGAGCACTTGGTATGGAAATAAACAGCAGATCTGATGATCTCTATTCAAGCTTAAATAAAACCTTATGAAGAGCTCCCTCCCTCACCCTCCCCACCTCACCTTGTAAAAAGGGAGTGAAAACAGTGACTTTTGGAATATCTACTACAACAGAGCTTTTTAATTTTCTTTCTGCCCCCACTCCCACCCCAAATGGGGCCGTTGTACTCTCAGCTCTGTGCTCCTAGTCACCATATGTCTCCAACTCTTTCCCAATGTCTGTGGGCCAGAGAAACCCCAAACACATATTGGCCAAGTCTCCTTATTCTGAAACTTTAAAAGTGTGTATATTTTCAGAAATGTAATCAGGATGATTAGGATTTATTTGTACTCTGCTCATCAAAGTTCTCTTTTGCAAAAGCCATCTGATGTCAAGCAAGGCTTGTTAGCTGCCCCCTTCCCCCTAAGTCTTTTATCTTAGAACCAGGAAGTCACATTTTGCCAGCTGACTATGAGCTGTAACCACAAAAAGTTGGAGTTTGGTTCAAAGCTCAGGACTCATGAGGCTTGAATATCTTTTAACCTTGGCAGAAGGCGTTTCTCGCTCCTTTGGGGGGCGGCACGCATCCACGGGGGCTGATGGGAGCAGCTGTGCTATTGGTGACATGCTGGTGGGTTGATCTCACAGTCTGAGGTATGGGTGAGGAAAGTAGGCTTGCTCAGGGAGGCACCATACTGGGTTGTGAGGGGAGTTAATTTCATTTTCTACTCAGTTGCTGTTGTGGAAAGAACCAATCAGAAAACTCTCGTTCTCCCTGTGCTCTGATGTTAAAAAAAAAAAAAAAAAAAAAAGGTTGCTATTGGTTCTTTTACACAGGAAAAAGAAAAGCTAACCCATATTGAACGTTTATGATAAGTACTGGAACTGTAGTTTGTGATTCTTCCTCTTTAGTTTCATCACTCCTAGAAACTTCCTTACCCCTCAATCTTTATCCTTCCCCAATATAAGAGAACTCGAGATCACTGAATATACTTTGCCATGTAATGTTTTCCTCAATGCCTTTGCACATGAGGCGCCTTCTTGTGGAATACCTTTTCCTTGTACATTCAAGTCCTCCTGAAAAACACTTTGATATTTTTCAGACTCCTTGAGTATCATCTTTTGTGTAAAGCTTCCATTAAAATTATGCCTATCTTGGGGAGCAGATGTGGCTCAAGCAGTTGAGCACCAGCTTCCCACATGGGAGGTCCCGGGTTCAGTTCCCCGTGCCTCCTAAAAACAACAACAACAAAACAAACAACAAGCAAACAAACAAAAAACCAACTCAGGGGAGCCGATGTGGCTTAGTGGTTGAACACCGGCTTCCCACACACGGGGTCTGGGGTTCAATCCAGACCCCAGGACCTAAAAAAAAAAAAAAAATTCTATTTCTATCTTTGTTTTTATTGCTATGTATAACTATAAAACAATTTTGACACCCCTGGAAAGAGTTCATCATTCACCTCCTTGTTTTACCTCCATATTTTGTATTTGGTTCTCTGATAGCAGTTTTCACACTGATTTTAAGCATTTATGAATCCGTTTAGCCTTCTAGACCAGTACTGTCCAGTAGAACTTTCCGTGATGATGGAAATACTCTAATTCTGCATTTTCTAGTATGGTAGCCACTGTTACAAGTGGCTACTGAACACTGGAAATGTGGCTATAGTGCCTGAGGAAATGAGTTTTAAATTTTATTTAATTTTAATTAATTTAAATGTAAACAGCCGCATGTGCTAGTGGAAACCATATTGGAGAGCACAGCTTTAGACTTGAGGACGGAGGACCATATTTTATTTATTCCCAGTGCTTGGCACAATGCCTGGCATATAGTAGGGGCTCAGTAAACGTTTACTGAAGTCAACTATCATATCTACTTATGGCAAAAATCCTGCCAGGCAGACACTACTAACTCCAGTAATTCCATCTTTATAGACAAAAGCAAAACAAAACAATGCAACAAAATAACAGCAGCAGCAACAACAAAACAAGGCTCAGAGAAGCTAAGTAAGTGATGGAGCCAGGTTATGAACCACAATCTGTTTAAAATAAATCCTCCATCCTTTCTGTTTCCACTGGCAGTGCTTTGGTACCTATGAGTAAATTTGCATGTAAGTGGTTGCACATGCAAGATAGAAGAAGGCAACATTTTATAAAACAGATAATTGTCTCCATATAATTAGACATGCAAAGATTTGCTCATATAAAAGCCAAGAGGAAGAAGGAAAAAAAAAAAAAGAGGAAAGTTGGCACATTGCTTTTACATCGTTAGTACTGTGAACATACTTAAAGGATATATTGGCTAAATGGATCCCTTTTAAATAAGTAGTGTATCATAAAACAAATTGGGCAGCTGCTATGCAATTTGCGATAGTTAACTTTCAAATGTTGATAGCCTCAGATTTTGGCAGCTGAAGAATCAAAATGGTGGAGGGCATGCTGCCATCTACTGGTGCTCATTTGCAGTTACATGAGGTTTCATTATCTTCACAATTAAAAAAATTTTTTTTTCCAGGTTCAGTTGGTAATCACATTTTCCGATCCTTTTAATTTGTCATTACTCAGATTTACACTTTACAAAGAGTTGCAAAGTTAGTCTATATTTGAAAAAGCAATTACTATGCTCCCAAATTTTCCTTTTCAAAAAATAAACAAATAGAACCATCTGCAGCTTTTCAGCTCGTCCTCCTCCTTCTGTTCATTGAGTTGGATGCTTGCTGAAATGATCTGATAACATTTTAGGTGGCTTTTATCTGATTCACATTCTCTCTCCTGACACATGATTGCATTAGGCTGTATTCTGACGGGATGGCCCACAATCAGGTCTTAGAGTTGTCTTAGAGTTGTCTTCCTCTCAGAATCAAAACAGTTTCTACATCTGTGTTCATGGCCATGCCTAAAGGCATGTGATGAGGCTACATTCTGGGATTTTGCGATATTACTGATACGGACACTCTCAACCTAAAGAAATCTAACCAGGGAAGTCCTGGTTACCGTGGACTGGGGTGGATTTACCAATGCTGTCGTCTTGATCAGCCATAACTGCTCCAATGACAATACTGGACACAGGGTTCTAATATTTTATTAGTTGGGCTCCCTGCAGAAGGGTCTAGAGAATTTTATAGTGAGAGTCACACTGCTTATCCGTCTGTCCCAACCTGTGTAGGCAGTTGGGATTAAAGCAAGCAATATGAACTTTGAGAAGTAGATGAAGGGAACAGAAGCCTTTCTACTGCCTGTGGTTCATAGACAGATTGTATAGATAGATATGAGCTTTATGGACTTTTTTTTGCCAGTTGTAGGAAACCTGTCATTAAAACTGTCTTCTCCCAATGCCCCACCTAGCCGCCCAGCTGCCTCACTGTGAAATTGCTTTGCTTAGTCTTCAAGATCCTAATCAGTCTTTGCTTTGAGGAGTAATTGCCTGGATTTTCCTTCCTAGAGATGAAATGTATTGTCACACAGTCATTCATTCATTCACTCATTCGTTCAACAAACATTTATTGAACGCATACTAAGTATCTGATATATTGCTAGGGACACAAATGGAATGAGGAATGGCCCCTGACTTCAGAGGACCCATGGCCTCATCTTATATACATTTTGTATTTTGAAAGAACCCTCACTGTGCACCAGGTCCTAGGTTAAACATTTTATAACAATTACATTATTCATTCATTCCACAATATTTACTAATTTGCTGAGTGCAAAGATAAAATGATAAACAAGCTAGACATGGCTCCTGGACTCATAGATATTTCAGTCTATTGAGGAAGGCAAACAAAGTAAACAACCAACTACAACAGAATATGTTTAATTTCTGCAATTCATTTTGGCCACTCAGCATTTGATTTCTTTTATATATTGAGATAGTCCTTTCCTTAACAGTCTATAATGGGGCAAAGACCTCCTACAACTATAAAAGTTAAAAACCCTGGATTTTCTCCCTAGCAACCCTTGCCGCTAGATCACAGGCATGTAACATCATTTTTGCCAATCAGATAGCACCTTGCCAGACTTTGAGGAGGGTTCTGGTGCCTCAAAGAAGAGACAAGGCACTCTATGTCTTCCAATGGTGGTTGTGATGGGAGAACAGTTTCCTCACCAAAACCTGTCAGAAGCATGGTTTTAGAGTTTTGTTTTGTTTTCTGGCTGCTTGCTTTACACTTGATTCTCTAGGCTTACCAGGGATGCTGGGGATCTCTCGTTACTCTTTTAGTAACTCCTTTTCTTATCGATCAGTCTGAGTCAGTTTCTGTAATGCGGAGCTAAGTACTCTGATGATGCCCACTGTGACATGGGGTGTGGGTTCATGAGTCAGCAGCCATCTGGGGTGCTCTCTTACAGCAAGCGACATCAATATTTACATCTTAAAGATAAGTAGGAATTATCCAGGTTAAAGGAATTGAAGGAAGGAAGAGGGGAGAGCATATTTGCAGGCCTAAGAAAATCCTAGGAGATAGGAATCATTAAGCCCATTATTCTGAGGGAACTGAGGTTAATGAGTAGCACATCCAGGGCTGATTGATTAAGTCCACGAATTCAGTCACTGTGGGTATCTTCCAACTGAGGCCTAGAAATATGTTTTTCCCAGTGGTCTCCAGTGCATTTAAGAAAAAAGCTTTGAATTTGAAATGTACATGTCCAGAAACGTGCCCAGCACATACATGTATAGCTTAATAAATAATCACAGAGAGACTACCCATTTAACTATCACCAAAATCAAGGAACCAAGGGCTGAAAAGACTCTAGGCACACTTCCAGCCCCTCCTAATCCATAGCCATCCCTCTTCCCTAGAGGGTGAGCCAACATCCTGACTTCTAACACCATAATTAGTTAGGTTTTGCACGGTTTTGAACTTTGTATAATTGAAATAATATTGTATATATTATTTTGTGTTTGACTTCTTTAGCTCAACGTTAAGTTTGTAAGAGTCGTGCATTTCGCATGTAGCCTGTTCACTTACATTGCTGTAAAGCATTAACTGTATAAGTTCATTTATCTCCTTTATGCTGGATGGATATTAGAATTATTTTTAGTTTCTGGTAATTACAAACAATGTTGCTAAGGATATTCTCATATGTGTGTCTTGCTGTACATGTGAATAAATTTCTCAGATCTATACCTAAGAGTGGAATTGGTAGGTCACAGTGTAGGCACATGTTCAATTTTACTAGATAATGCCAAACAGTTTTCCAAGTTGTTACACCAGTTTAAATTCCCACCTGCAGTTTATGAAAGTTCCAGTTTCTCCACATCCTCCACAACATTTGTTTGGTATGGTCAATCTTTTTAATTTTAGCCATGCCGGTGGGTAAGCGCTTTCCCATTGTAATTTGTATTTCCCTGTTGACCACTGTTATTAAACAACTTTCCATATGTTTAATTGTCCCATTTCCCCAGTACTATTTCTCAGATGGCCACTTATTGGCATATATTTTAGGGCTGAATGCCTTAAGGATTAGTGCATCTAGTTTCCAAAGATAGTGTAGTCTTTTTTCCACTCTCCAAGTTCATGTTTTTCATTAATTCTTTTAAGATAGACACCCTCTAGATTTGTGGGGCTCTGTTTTTTCTCAGAAAGTGGCTCTCCTGAGGCAAACTTTCTATATGTGGAGTTGGTTCAATAAATGTGGAAAGTCAAGGACAGGCTGAGGAGAAAGTCATTGCAGGACCTTACCTGGGGCACTAATGGTCTCTTGGATGTTGTTTGGCGAACAATTGCTCTGGACAATATTTGTATTTTCCCACACATTTATTGGGTAAAGTCTCAATAGACATGTTACTGTGAATTTATGATACTCTTTGAGGGGTTTGGGTTAGTTCTGTAATAAAAATTCTGGCATCTGGAGACATGCGTCTGGTTCCCACACATTTAGGCTAGAGAGAACATAGTTACATTTTCTTAACGTCAGCCTACTGATGTCTCCAAAGATAAAAGGCACCTTCTGATTGAAGGCCTGCTCTGAAAATATTTTTGGCAAAAGGATTTCTAAGTCCCATTCTCCTGGGATGATCAAATAGAATTGGGTTTTATCTGTTGTTTTGACAAACTCACTTTGGCAGGGACAGGGTTTATTGTAGTCCTTTCTGTTTTAATATCAAGATTTTATAATCAGTGGCAAGAAGACAATTGTAATCAAGGAAAACCATTCATCCAGAAGAGAGTAGTGTACAAATATGTAACAGTAACCAATAACAGAAATTACAGCCCTTGCTTTTAGGTTTTGCCAGAGGATCCTTAGGCTTAGAAGGTTTCAATCAGGTTAAGTCCATAACCCCTAATATTTTTAGCCTTAACTATAATAGATTGATAATATTATAGATTATTGTACCAAGGTCATGATGTCCTCTGTTTTAGTTTTCTAGGCTGCTGAAATGCAATATACTAGAAATGGGTTGGCTATTGCAATAGGGATTTATTGGCTGCATGCTTACCATTCCAAGGCTGAGAAAAATGCCCAAATCAAGGTATCATCAGGTGACGCTTTCTCCCTAAAGACTGCCAGCAATCCTGGATTCCTCTGTCACATGGCAAGTCACATGGCAGCATCTGCTGGTCTCTCCCATATCTTTTGGATTTTCTTGCTTTCAGCTTCTTGATTCAGTGACTTTCACTCTTCCTCTAAATTTCATTCTCTTATAACTAATTCCAGTAAGAGGATTAAGACCCACTCTGGGCCATGCCTTACTGAAGTAACCTAATCAAAAGGCCCTTAACTGAAGTAACCTAATCAAAAGGCCCTTAACTGAAGTAACCTAATCAAAAGGACCCACCATAGGTGCACACCCATAAGAATGGACCAGCTTTAAGAACATGATTTTCCAGGGTACATACAGTCTCAAACTACCACATGCCCCAAAGAGATGAATATTAGCTTTCTACAGCCCTTTTAACAAAGGGCCTTTGTATTAGCCAGGATTTCAGTTGCAAACAACAGGAATGGCAGGAAGGTCAGCCTGTTACTGATGCTGGACCTATTGAAGTCTCTTTGCTGGGAAAGCACATCACAAACACAGGAAGATGGTTATTTTGGGGGTTGATTCATCTCATGGTAGAACCTATGTGAATAAATTCTCCTTGATTCCTACTGTCTAAATACTGGAACTGCCCTGATTCTTTTCCTTTATTATGCATCATTGTTCATTTGTTCAGTGGATTCAGTGAGTTACCCAGTTTTCTTTCAGTAAATTATTTTCTTTGGCTGTTGGCTGAAGTTTTCTCTCCATTGCAACCCAAGAACTCTAACAGAGACACTAATGATGGTAGATGTGGTCCAGACTTGTGTTCAGTAATGAGAAAGGTTAAGGGAGAATATACCTTTATGCTTTCATTTGAGCAAAGGCAGAATACTCATGCACTCTAAGAAGAGGTCCCACAATTGGCCTACTTTATATCTCCATCTTATGAATCTGTCCCTGAATTAATATATGAAGTCCCTGGAGAGTAAAGTGCTTTGGGCATGGTGGACTCTCAGAAGGTATTTTTTGCTTTAGGAGAGAAGTTATTGGTTTTAAAACTGGGATTTCAGTAGCCCTAGGAATTCCCAGGAAGTGCTGAAGGGGCAGCTTGGAAACACTGATTCCATTTAGGATTTGTTCTTTAAAAAGTGACCTGCATTTCAAAGCCACTGAACTAAGTTGCCCTTGACCATTAACACTTCATTTTAATTCACATATTCTTTAATTTAGAGAAGGAAAACTGTTACTAACAGGGTTCCTAGCCAGCTGCAGGCACTGGACCATATATTTTCACCTATGTAACCCCATTTTATCTTTATCATCACTGAAGTAAAGGGATTTATTGGGCCTGTCCATTCAGCATAATAATCATGTCTTTTCTCTTCCCGCCCCCCCCCCATAAATTTTGTCATAAGTTTGTCTATTTTATTAATTACACAAAGAATTAGGGTGTGTTGATACTCATTACTTTTTAAATTTTTAAAATTTCTTTATATTCTATTCTTATCGTTATAATTTCCTTCCTGCTGTTTCTTTGAGTTTGCTCTGTCATTCTTTTTCCAGATTTTTGAGCTGGAAAGTTAACTCATCAGCTTTCCATTTTTCTCTTGTTTAATATATGTTTTTAAGGTGATTCATTTCCTTCCAAGCAGAAATTTTACTCTATTATACATATGGAGGTTTTTTGGTCAGTTATACCTAAATAATTTTCACTTGCTTTCTGCTTTTACCAATGATCACTAGAAGTATGTATTAAATTTTCCACATGTATGTATTTGGGGGAAGGACTCTTCTCTTTCATCAATTTCTAATTTTATCAGAGAACATGGTTTGTAAGATCTAGATTTTTGGCATTTGTTGAGATTTGTTTTGTTGTGCCATGTACGCTGAATTTTTAAAAATCAATCTTTCATGTGCTTTTGAAGAGCAAAAAAATTATATTGTTGGATGCAGGGTTTTAAACAGGCAGTAGATTGAGCTTGTTAATTATGTTCAGAGGATTTATATCCTTATTAATTTATTAATTAAGGATGCTTTCTGAAGCAGATGTGTTAAACCTCTGTCAAGGACTATAAACAGGATAATTTCTATTCTCAATTCTGTCAGTTTTTGACATACAGTCTGAAATTCTCTTTGGTATATACAGGTTCGGAATTGTTACGTCTTCCTTTTACATAACATCCTTCTTTGCTCTTAATGATTCTTTTCGTCTTGTATGATAGTCATGTTTTCTACAATAGCTTTCTTTTGACTGTTGTTGGCCTTGTATTTTTATATTGCTTTAATTTAAACTTTACTGAATCTAGGTTTAAATTCTTGTAAACAAGGAATTTTATTTTTTATCTAAATCTGAGAACCTATGCTTTTAACTGGCAAATTTTGTTCACTTATATTACTGTGATTACTAATGTATTTGGATTTCTTTCTAGCCCCTTACTTCAAGCTTTGTCTTTCCTATGATATTTTTTTTCTTTCCTGCCTTCTATTAGAATGGCTGAGAATACAGGTTTATTGCAGCAGTAAGATCTGTGCTCTGCCCTTCATAACTCTAGGACAAGAAGTCCCTTGACTTGAATGTGAACCAGGCCCTATGGCAGGGTAGGTGGCTCCTCCTTTTGACACTCATATTTTTCTGCTCATCTCTTTCAATCTGCCCCAGCACTGTTTTTTGTGTTGTTGTTTTTTTTTCTCATTTAGTTGTTTCTTCATTAGTCAATTAACTAACTCTTTCATTCAACAAATATTGACTAATGATCTGCTATAAACCAGGCTCTTTACATGTTGGTGATCAATGTTGAATAAAGTAGATGGTGATTTCTGCTCTTATGAGGCTTAAGGTCCATTAGAGAAGAAATTCAATATACGCATATGCAAAACTACAAATTTTATTATGAGCTATAAAGAAAATAATTTAGGTGCAATGTGAGAAAATGATGGAGTGGGGTTTACTCTGACCTGTTGGGTGGGTCTCTTTCAGAAAGATAATTTTAAGTGAAAGCATATGTAATGTGGGGAGATGTGGCAGAGCCTGGTATTTCCCCCCTTGACATTCTTTCCTTCTAACTTAGCAATAAAACCCAGCATTTCAGTTGGGCATAGAGACCACTCAGAAGAACCATTTTTATGTGACAGACTTGCTTGCAGCTGGGTGGCCATGTGACTAAATTCCTGTCAATGGGATGCAAGTTGAAAGGGTGTGTGCACCATCTGGGAGGTGTCCTTAAAGGAACAGTCATGACCCTTTCCATTTTCTCCTTCCCATTGTCTAGAAAGAAGACATGATGGCTAGGACCAGAGCAAATATCTTGGATCATCATGTGAACTTTGGAACAATGGCCATGAATGGTGGAACAAGATAGTAGGAGTCAGAGTTGCTGAAAAAGTAGAAAGAATACCATCCCAGCCCTGGACCATTTACCCAGACTTTTCCAAGAAAAAGAAAATACTTCTACATTTTCAGCCACTGCTATTTTGGTTTTTGATAAACTTGCAGCTGAATCTAATCATGACTAATGTTGAAAACAAGAGCATTTGAGGCACAGGGAACAGAATTTTCTAGGGTAGTGATTCTCAAACTTTAGTGCACATGAAAAAAACCACCTGGAGAGCTTGTTAAAATGCAAATTCCTGGACCCTACTCCCAGAAACTCTGATTCAGTAGGACCTGAGAATTTGCATTTCCTATAAGCACCCAGATGATGCAGATGGTCCTTGGACTATACTTTGAGTAGCACTGAGGCAGAAAAGAGTTGGCATGTTCAAGGAACTGAAGCAAGGCTAGTTGTGGATAATAGTGGGCGGCACAGAAGGAGGACATAGAGGTAGACAGGAGTACCAGATAAGGCAGGGATTTGTAGGAAATAAAATACAATCATATTTTAGTGGAGTGGGAAACCACTGAAGAATATTGAGCAGAAGAGTGGCAAGAGCTGCTTTAGTTTTATATTTTCATGCTTACTGCGTGGAGAATGGACCACAAGAGGATGCTTATATCAAAGAGGCTGGTGGCTTGAACCCAGGGTGGTAGTGGAGGAGATGGATTCAAGATGTGTTTTGGAAATATGAATAACAAGTACTGATAGATTCAATGTGTGGAATAGAGGAGGAGGAGGACCCAAGGATGATCTCACAGTTTTGTCTTGAGCAAATAGAACTTTCACAAGGTATGCTAAGCAGATTCCTATGCCGTAGATCACAAGCCAGAAGTTCTTGGGGTAGTAGTCTACCACTCCCATTTGTGGCACTTTCTGAAGATGCCAGTCATTCATATTACTCCTCCACCCCAAGCTAATCACTGCAATTGCCCAACAATTCTCTGGGGTGGGTCAGCCACTTGACATCTCTTCATAAATGCTTGTGCCTCAGATGTGGTTCCGAGTTATTTTGTCTGTTTTCCAGTGATGAGATCCAGGACTTTGTTTTTGTTGTGTTTGTATTCCTTTTGGCAGAATGTACTGTGATTCTTCAGCTGCAGGTCACAAGAAGTTTTCAGAATTCTACAGTTCTGGAGGTGTCTGGGTGTCTTGACCAATGTGTACAATTGTCTGTTTTCTAGCATACTTCAATTATAATTCCCTTTATTATGGCATGACCTTTTCCAAGAAGAGTCTGTAAGCTTTCTATGGTCTCACCTCCTGTGACTTCTTGTTATCCATAATCCCTAGCAAGGCCCTGTATGATCTGGTCCCTACCTCCAGACTCATCTTGGCCTACTTTCCCCCAATATCTTTCCACTTCAGCTATACTTCTCTCAACTTTCACACTCATCCTGTTTTCTCCTGCCTTGGGGACTTCACACAAGCGATTCATTATTAGTAGAAAGCTTTTCCGCCTTGATTACCTAGCCAACTCCCACTTCCTCAGGATTAAGCTTGAACAAATGTCACTTCTTCCCAGTTATTTTCCTGTTTCCCTACCCCCTTCCCCATCCCCCAGCGTTGGCTACACCTTCTTATTAAATGCTCCTGAAGCTCCCGGAACTGTTATTTTCTTAATTCATCGTAACTTGATTATCTATACTTAATTATTTATTGTTTGTCTTTTCTAGTGGACTACAAACACTATGAGGGCAGGGATTGTGTCTGCCTAGTTCCCCTCTATATGTCCCTAGGGCCTATCTTGCTGCCTGGCATACAGTAGGTACTCAATACATATTTGTTGATTCATTGATTAATTTTAACAGTTGGGATACATTTATTCTTTCACTCTCAGAAGAACCATCGTGGGCTTTTACAGCTCTGATTATTTGCAACCCAGAAATCATGCACTGATTTTGTATTCCCAGAATTTGAAGGATAATGTAATATAGCTTCCAAAATTTTCATAATTCTGTTTTTGCCTATTCTTTCCAGCAACTTCAAAATTTGGTTTGCTTTAAAACAAAATCTATCTGCAGAAAAATCATTTATCTATTTTGTTCCTTTGTGCATTTTAACAGTGTTGTGTTCTCTTCAAAACGTCTTTCCCTCTTTCCTTACCTTACCCTGAGTACTCTTAGGCCTTAGTTTGGGTTTTCCTCTACAGTCAAAACATTGTCAGTTCTCAAATGCTGTCCCCTACTTCAAAAGAATTGGAAGGAACATTCTCTACAAGATCCCCACCCATTCTGTGGCCATTTTTCAGCTGCCTGGATTAAAGTCAACTGCCTCTATCTTCAGATTGTAAAATATCTTGAGCTGGGAGGTTTTCTGCTCTGTGTACTTTTATGACATTTTGTAAGCATTAATGATATGCTACAGCATTTTGTAGAGTACTATAACAGAGAATTATATATTAGAGAAAAATTAAGGCCATCAAGCCTGTAATCAGGTTTTAGGAGAACTGCTGAATATCTCAAATGAGTTTTGGATTTCTATAAAATTTGGCTTGGCATTTATATGGGGGCTCCAAATAGTTTTAATCTCTCTCATCTTAATAATCACCCAACTGATGTACTCCAGGTTTTCCATTTTGCAAGAGGAAAAGCCAGCAAAGAAAAATTTACAGATCAAGTCAGAACTGGTAAAGCCAAGAATAGACTTTTTGCTTTCTATTTATAAAGTAAAGAGAAATACACTTAGTTACCCAGTCTTCCAAAGAGGTTGACACAATTTAAATGTAAATATTCCAAACTCATAACAAAGAAAGAGCTTAAAGACATTTACTTGCTAAAACACTAGTAAGTGACAAGTCCTCTAACAGAACCTATATAGTAATCACTGCTCACACACTCCTCCATTTGGAAAGTGAGGAAGCAGGCTCTGAAACTAGGTAACTTGCTTCAGGTTTTATAGTTAGAAAATTCTGTGGCTGCAATATCAACCTAGTTCTGAATATGTCATCATCTGTGAAACACAAACAATTCAGACCAGGAGTCTGCCTTTATGGAGCTTGTGTTCTAGAAGGATGATGAGCTAAACAAATACATGTACAAGATAATCCAGAGAGCTAGGTGCTGTGAATAATAGAAAATGGGACAAATCAGTAGAGAGTGACCTGGTGAGGGCGGTGATGGGAAGGTGTGGGAGTGGGAAGGGATAGTTGTTTTATATTCATTTAAAAATTATTTAAAATTGTCTTTATTATGGAAAAATTTGAATATACAAAGTAGAGAACATAGTCAAACAAACCCCCATGTAACTATAACCTGCTTGAAAAATATCAGTGTATGGTCAGCCATATTTCCTCTCTGTCCCCACCAACTCTGCTGAATTATTTTGAAGCAATTCCAGGCAGCATAATGCATTTACAAAAGATAAAGAATCTCTTTTTATTTTTACACAAAACCACACCACCATGAACACACCTACAGAGAAATGAATAGTTTGTGGGTTTATTTTAGATTTGAGGGAAGGCCTATGGAGGAGGCACATTTTGATGAGATCTGAGTGAAAAATTAAGCCAGTCGTGAGAAGTTATGGGGGCAATGCCAAATAAGGGATTTCTAGATGATACAAAAAGAAAGCTGTTCTTGAAGGGGGGACAAAATGAGAAAGGGTGGGGGCCAATTAAGGCTTCCTGTTGCCTTTGGATGCATTTTAACTCATTCCTTAATCTGGACTAAACTCTACCTCATCTTGGGAGAGTGTAAACTACACTGTAAACTATAGTCCATGCTTAGTGGCAATGCTCCAAAATGTGTTCATCAATTGCAATGAATGTACCACACTAATGAAAGAAGTTGTTAATGTGGGGAAAAGTGGGAGGTGTGGGGAGTGGGACATATGGGAATCCCTTATATTTTTTTATGTAACATTTTATGTAGTTTAAGTATCTTTTAGAAAAAATAAAAAATATATTAAAACAACAACAAAAACTCTACCTCATCTTGCTTTGCCTCATTCTTGCTGTCACCTCACATCCTGAATTGGGTATCAGGCACCTCAGCAGTGATAATAGATTAATTTTATGCTGACTCATGACACACTATCATCATTTGTTCATGTGTGCTATTTATGTGTAATCATTTAATAAGTACCAGGAATTCTAGTACCAAAATAAAAGTGAAGACCATGATGATATCCTATACCTGAACATATAGTTCTCCACCCCATCCTCCTACCTCTCCTCATTGGAGGTAACCATTATAAATCCTGTGCTCTTCACTTTCCTTTGTGTATTGTTTTAGTATACACACACACACACACACACACACGTATTTTCCAAAATGCATGTTGTTAGAATTTTAGTTCTTTTAAACTTTATAAAAGAATCATACAACATGCAACCTTAATAGTGTACTGCTCAAATTCATCCATATTGTTGTGTGTTGCTGTATATTGGTTGTTTCGGCTGTAGTGTAATATTTCATTTTCTAAATATACCATGGTTTTTTCATCCACTCTTCTCTTGAAGGGTGTTTGGGTTTCCTCGTTTCTGCTACTGTGAACAGTGTCAACCTGAAGGGTGTCACCTCCTCCAAGCCTTCCCCAGCCTCTAAACTTGGATTCTATACCCGTCATTTATTCTTTTATCATTTTAGGTCTATGCGTCCCCAACATGCCATGTTCTCACTTTCCTTAGGCCTCTGCTCTTGCTACTTTTTTCTGTCGAGAATACATGTCCTCCTTCACTTGGCAAGTTCCTCCTCATTCTTCAGTTCCCATCTTTGATATCACTTTCCTTGAAAAGTCTTCTCTTCCAAAGTCCATGTTAGATCCCTCCTCTGTATGGAGGCAGCATATTTCCCTGTTTCCTTGTTAGCATTCCCCAAGGGACCAGAAACAATATGAGGGCTAGGCCATGCCTTATTCACTGTAAGATTTCCAGACCTTTGCACATGCTTGGCACCTAGTAGGACTCAAAAATACTTGTTTGCTGTTTGGGGTATCAATCATTCACCAATCATTTATCTGGGGTTTAACTAATTGAGAAGGGGCTCAAGGTGCCAGCTAGCATCCAAATGCCAGCTTTATTGAAAGCAAGCCTGAATGCAGTTTGGAGAATGCAGTTTATACTTGGGCCAAAAAAGGGCTTATTTCTTCTCTTCTGCTGGTCCACCTTTCCCTAAACTGAAGATAAGGGACTCTAGGGAAGGCTGACCTGACTTCATCACTGAAGAATAGAGAAGTTAGAGCAGAAGAAGCAATACGTAATTGCTTGGCTTGCTAGACGCAAGCTCATCCATGCCTACTGCTCCACTGGCTGTACAGTGCCTCAAGGCGGGTGGTTTGGAGTGGGGAAGAGAGAGAGAGAGAGACTGGTTCCTGCTGCATTTCCCACGTTCCTGGAGAAATGTGCTCTAGGCTATCAGCCTCTCACCAGTTTCATGGAGAGGGAATAAAGGTGGGGAAAGAAACAAAAGGTTTCCTTTAATACTTTCCAATTTTGGAGGGGAGTAGAAGTCTTTTCTTCTACAAGGAACAGGGAATAAGTATTCCTTTTCTTTTTTTTTAAGGAGGTACAGGGGATTGAACCCAGACCTTGTACATGCAAAGCAGGCACTCAACTACTGAGCTACTTATTCCTTCTTTAATAATGAATGAATTATGGTTACTTGTTTATATTCTGTCTAGGTCACTACAATGTAAGTTTTACGCCTGGGAAGTCATAGCAGCCAGATGCACTTCGCTGTTGCAGATTGACACGGCTGATGGGCTCCTGCGAATTATAGCAGTTTCCTGCTTTAATTAAAGCAGGAAGACCTGCTTTAGTGCATCAGCCAGAGGTGGTCAGTGATAGTTTTTACCCATCCTTCCAGCTCCAGCCTGCGTCTTTGTCGAGTCTGTGTCCCCTTTGTCTAGCACTTGCTTATTGTGAATTGAGTGAATAGACAAGTGAATGTAGACATATGTTGGTAGAGTTGGCCTGGATGATGCTTCAGAAGGTAGACCAAGTTAGCAGTCCTCTGCTGAGAAGACTTATAGCCAACCTTTATCACAAGTTCACTAATCCGCAGACACTGATCTAAGTGCCTGCCAGAAGTGATCCATCTAGTCTTGATGGCAACATTATAAGTAGGTACCATGGCTGTCTCTACTTTACAGATGAGGGAACTAGGGGACTGAGAGGACAAGTCGCTTGACCAAGGCCAGATAGCTAGCAAATGGCAGGTATAGGATTCAAGCTCAGCCTGATTTCTGAACGGCTATATTCCATGACAGTAAACATACTCAGTAGAAAAGAGTATGGAGATTTGTGCATACAGCAGTGAGTGCTCTTAAAGGGGCGGAAAGAAAGACTAGGAAAGAAGGAACGAAATGCAAATATCATCTACTTTACAACTCTACTATGGCCATATTTTGACCTCAAACCCCACCTGTACAAAGGAGAATGGGGAGGGGTAGGGGAAGTTAAAAAAAA
>JAQZBX010034520.1:0-24950 GCA_029593785.1 Cabassous unicinctus | reverse complement strand
TACAAAAAAATGTGCAGATCTGTAACATTTTTTCACAGCTGGATTTAAAAAAAAAACTGCCGTTCTCCCCCAGACTCCCCTTTAATACAGTAGGTAAACAAAATAGATTTTTTTTCCCACAAATATCAGCAGACACTTTCTGGCACCCCACACCGTATTGGCATCAGTGTTAACAGTCCCAGTTCAGACGTGCAATACTTCAGATTGGATACACTGTAACAAGAATCCAACTTTGCATAGACATCCTCAGAATCGCAATCAGTCACGGGGTTGCCCTTCCAAGCTGGCAGAAAAGGAAACCCATCTTAATTTCCACCTACTCCTGGAAAAAAAGGAAAAAACAAAAGTTTCTTCCTCTCCTCCTGCTCCTTCACATGGTTCTCCCGGACTTCCTTCCATGTATTTAAAACGTGGAACTACAAAACAGTTGTTGACCTCCCTCCCCCAAACAAGACCACCCTTTCCTCTATTCTCCCCCTCCTCTTCCTTCACTCCCCCACCCCAACCCCCATCTTTTTCCAGGCCGAAACTTTTACTTGCCGGGTGTCAAGCTGCCAATACAGCGCCCTAACGGCTACTTAAACGGGGAAATAATGCGTCAACCAAAATCAATGAGAAACGTACATGCTGCAAAGAGCCACATTTCCAATAGGGTCTCGGATGGTCAAGACGGGACACCCCCTCGGACACCGGGCGGAGGCAGGGGACGCCGGCCGCGGAGGCCAGTCGGACTCCCGGGACACCCCCGCCAATGCACAGTCGTCTCCAATCTCAAAGCAAGAAGAGAAATCACATTTAGAGAGTCGGGTGCGTTTGGCTTTTGTGCGCAGAGCGCGGCCGGCGCACGACGGCCGCGGGCGCCTCAGAGGATCACGCAGGCCGAGCAGCAGCCCTCGTCGCCGTTGGGCTGAGCCGCGTAGTTCATCTGCCGCACGATCTCGGCGAACAGCTCGTCCACCGAGGCTTTGTTTTTGGCTGACGTCTCCATGAAGGGGCAGCTCCACTCCTCGGCCAGGGCCTTGCCCTCGCCGTAAGAGACCTCGCGCTCGCCCTCCAGGTCCACCTTGTTGCCCACCAGGATCATGGGCACGCGCTCGTACCGCTTCACGCGGATGATCTGGTCCCGCATGGGCTTGATGTCCTGGAAGCTCTGCTGGTTGACGAGGCTATAGACGAGGATGAAGCCCTGGCCGTTCTTGATATACAGGTCCCGCATGGACGCGAACTGCTCCGTGCCGGCTGTGTCCAGGATCTCCAGCACCGACGGCGACGAGTCCACCTCAATCTCCTTGCGGTAGAAGTCCTCGATGGTTGGGTCGTACTTCTCGATGAAGGAGCCTGTCACGAACTGCACAGTGAGCGCGGACTTGCCCACGCCGCCCGAGCCCAGCACCACCACTTTGTACTCTCTCATGGCTCCGTCGGCGCTCTCCTGCCGCGGCCCCGTCGGGGCTGCGAGCCTGGGGAAGGCTGGGCTTGGCGGCTGGACTTCTCGCCTTCTTCAGCTGCGCAAGAAAACCCAGGAAAGGGTGACCGGGGAGCGCAGGACGCAAAAAATCACTAAGCCGGGGCCGGCTGGCCGGCGGCGACGCGTCCTAGGCGCGCGGGTCCGGGGCCCCGCAGCAGCCCGCAGCGGCAGCCCAGCCAGGCGGCGGACCGGGAGGACAATGCCAGCAGCCTGTGTGAGGCGACTGCTGGAGCTCTTCGCCGCCGCAGCCCGGGAGGGCGGGGAGGAGGCGGCGGCGAGCTACGGAGGCGGCTGCTAATTGCGCGCCGGCCCGGGACACGCGTGGCATGAGTCCCCGCGGAGCGTGTGCCCACTGCCGTGACCCATCGCGCTCTCTCTTGCAGCCTCCGCGGGGCGAGGGCTTCCTACTCGCCGCGCGCAGCCCGGCCCTCCCCGCCCCGGCGAGCATGCCCAGTGCGCCGCCGCCCGCGCCCGTCCGATTCGCGGGTTCCGGGTTTTCCGCAAGGCCAAGGGAGGGACCAGGCTGAGGGCGGGGCTCGCGATTCGAGTCCAGAGGAGTGGATCAGGGAGCGGCGCGTGTCTAGTAACTAGACGAGAAATGTGTGTATCTGTGTCTGGGGGAAGTGGGAGGGGACGAGGTGGGAGAGCTCCCACGGGAAGATGGAGGCAACCCTCTTTTTCGGCTCTGGGGTTTGTGCACGAGAGCGGCAAATCTGGAGAAGCGTGTAGTTGCAGCGGGCCGCTCGGGGGATGGGGTATCTGGGCTTTTGCCAATCCCGTTATCCCGGGCCCGTGGACTCCACTTCTCCAAGACCCGGCAGCTGTGAGTCTCGGGCTCGGAGACCAACGGGGCATTTTGGTGCCCTGGAGTGCATGAGCGGCGCGCGGAGTCTCTTCCTTCCACTACAGAAAGGCTACTCCGCCTTCCCCTGCACTTCAGCTCCCGGACAAAGAAAACGGGCAAACTGGGCCTGAGACACTGTCCCGACGAGGAAGGGGCGGTCTCGTGACCCGGGCTCTCCCCGCAGGGACTTGACGGGTCCCACCCACCTCCCTCTCGCCTATGGCCAAAACCCGGAGGCCCGAAAAACACCCCAATCCAAAAGTCACAGGGGCGCTCGCGGTGCTTTGGGCATGCTCAGTCGGCAGAGCAGGTTTTGGGTCTTGGAAGTAGGAAGCTTTTGCACTATACACCCACACTGCAGCTCGAATTACCTCTCCCAGAATTCGGTACCCATTGGTCCCGGGGCGCAAGTCTCACACCCCCCCAAATTTTCTCCTATTGGCTGCCGCCAAGATTTTATCAGTTTGGGCTGCTTCATTGGCTAAAAAGTAGCCTCCGCTTATGATTGGTTATTTATAGAGATTGAGTTGAGAGGCGGAGGCACAGCTGTTCTTTCCCCGCTGCTCCCCCGCCCCCTTCCTCCCCAACCCAGTCGTTTTGAAGCGAAGAGTGAAAAAATAAGAGGAATTTAGGCGGAGAACTTAGAACTAAATATAGTCCTTTGTTGGTGCTTTCGAGCTAGTCTGGCTTCTCGCTGCCCAGTCACGACTGTCCCTTAGGCAGAGCAGAAAGGGCTGATTACAGTTCTGGGACACCAATTTTTTTGCGGGGGTTGGGAGGGAGCAAGGGTGAAGAAATAGGCCACTTTGAATAAGATTCACCCGGAGTGGGTGGGAGGAATGCCCGGGCTTGTCTCTTCAAACACATCTTCGCTTTCCGGCGGGCAATCGCTGGCCTTGGCTCACACTCTCGGGAGGTGCGAGGGAGATGCCTCGACTTGCACCGTGTCTCCCTCATTCCTCTCAGAGGAGAGATGTCAAGACCTGTCTGAAGACAAGAGATGGCAGCTTGAGCCCGAGGGGGAAGGGGGTGGGGACAGGACGGAGCCGCGTCACCCCTGACTCCTTGTCTTGCCTTTTTCATCCGAGGCCACTACCCACCGATTTAACTTTAAACATTGGAGGGATGAACCAGGCCTGTACTAATACTTGGTTTCAGTTCCTAGTCCCGCCGTGACTCACAGCCACATTTGCGAGTTAACTCCAAACCTCTGGCTTTAGCTCCTAACATGCACGTCTGCAACCTTGTGAAGTCTTTGGGCACAGAACCGAGCCGGAAGTGGGCAGCAGCCCACGCCCTAGCGGGGTGGGTGGTGTACACCCCTATGCCCGGCTACGCCATTTAGTGGAGAAAGTTAAACCTTAGCAGTCAGGGTGCTTGGATATACTTATGCTTACATAATTCTCCAGAAAAACCTTTCTGAGGCAAATTCGTCTAATATAGCTGTAGAGAATCCAGCAACATTTTTCTAGCGCTTAATGTTAGGCGTTTTACGCGCATACTATCTCATTTACACCTCAAAATTATTATTATTATACCCACCTTAAAGGTGAGGTAACCGAGACCCTGAGATGCTCAGTAACTTGCCTGAACTTTCCTAGCTAGAGAGTGGGTGAGCTAAGGTTCCATCCCAGGTGTTTGGCTGCAGAGCCTGCTCTCTAACCATTTGATTATACTGCCTTCTCACAAGAAAGTTCCGGGATTTTCTTTCCCTAGTTTGAACTTCAGAGGCACTGCAATTAGATCTGCCCGTAAACCCAAGCAAGAGGAACCTTCTGGACCTCCTTTTGGCTGTACCCCTTCTCACAGTATCAAGATGATGACCTAAGTGGAGAATCCTCTTCTAAACCACGATCCAGATAGCCAGATATCTGGATCCTCTCCGAAAATGGTGACAAGGCCACTTCCAAGGGCGGCTCAAACCTCTGTACTTACCCTGTGACTAAAGAATGGTTTTGTTGGGTCGTGGACAATTCTTGGACCATCGGCTGAGGAGTGCACTCCCAGGCTCTTTGGGTCCTCCTATTGCAGTCAGGAAGAGTCAGTGTCCCGGTACCTCCTAAAAACAAACAAATGAAAAAACCAACTCTCATTGGGGAGTGGATGAAGCTCAGTGGTTGAGTGCCTGCCTCCCATGTAGGAGGTCCTGGGTTCAATGCCCTGTACCTCCTAAAAAAAAAAAAAACAAAACTATAGAACACCATAAGTAGTGGCAATTCTACTCAGATCCAGGCAGTTTGACAGTCCTATCTGAAAGAGAGCACCCTCAGAACACTGGTGACTAAGCAGATGGATCCTGAACCTCAGTGGTCTCACCAGTACCTGGAAGAGGCCACAGTTTGAAAAGTATAATCCATGCCTTAGAATTTCTATTAGGGATTCTTCAATATCAGTTTTCATTACACTCAGTCTCTCACAGAAAGTTTTGTATTAGGGCTTTGGGATTCAAAATGAAGCAATGAGAATTGCTGATGCACAGATTTTTCTTTTTTCTTTGCTGATGCCCAGATTTTTAAGAGAGGTCACTTCCTCCTATTAAATCTGTTAGGAATTTTTTTATACCTTTCTATGGCAACAATCATTATTTACCCTGCAACATAATTAGTTAAAAGTCTATATCTTGTCACCTTAAGCACCGTGTGAATTCCCTGAGGGCAGGGTCCAAGTCTGATTTCTCTTTGGTGTTGCCTCTATCCCTAAGGGCACCTCCTATAAATGGTACAGTGCTATTTATAAGAGATCCTCAGAAAATATTTATTGATGAATAAGGGAATAATATTTTACTCCTTTTCCAGGCTTTGTGGGAAAAGACTACATTAACCATATTAATCTTTGGCAAATTAATTTGGCAAAGCATATGCCAATGTTTCAGTCTCCCAGTCATAAAGCTGGGAGAATGATCAATATATAACCTTATTTGGGTGGAAACACTAAACCAGTGTTATCTTGATGGAAGATACCAACATCCAATGGATAAACCCTTTCTCTGAAGAAGACGGCATTTGCAGATAACATGAAAAGGCATTTCTGGAAAATAATCTAAAATGAAAGCTACCAGGTAAGGACTGCTTAACCTCTGATCCTGAACGTTGCATAAATAGGGGTTTGTTCCCTGAACTTTGTTCACACTGATGAGCTACTTATATGATGCTGAGATTGGGCTGTCAGAGTTAAAAGGTTTTTCAAACTTGAATCTTTTAAGTCCTCAAGAAAATAAAGAGTCCTCCTGTTGTCTTCATTTATACAAGTCTTCATTTATATAAGTAGAGGTTTACTTCATAATTTATTGTGGTAGTTTTAGCTGGTGCCACAAGGAATTCTAAACAAATTATTCTAATTTTGAACACATCAAAGGTAAATTAATGGTGTCCATGTATCATTATTTTAAACTATAAGTATAAGATTGAATTTGCCTAGCAAAGTTCTCAATAAGCATTTGTTAAATAACTGAACATGTTAAAACATAACCATGTATCCACTAGCAGGCTTAGGATATTTTATTTTATCAATGATCCTTTTTTATTCTCCAGTAATGCCTTCAAAAACATTTTGTAAGTCAACCAAACCATCATCATTATTTCATATTATTAATACTATTCATATTATACTTTGGGTAGCCAACATGCTACATATTATTTCATACTATTACAAACCATCTATATTACACTTGGAGTAGCCAGCTTACAAGACCAGTGGCTTGTACCACTTACGATAAGATTTTGCCAACTTTGTCTATATATCTTTAAAATGTCCTAAAACATTAGCATGGTGACTAAAGAAAAACACCTAATTTTTATCATTTAAATGTCTGCCTATATCGCTTGTACTCTGATTGGTTTCTTTTTCCCTACTTTATTCCTCAAAGAAATGTGAGTAGCCTTAAATTTAAATTAAATAATCTCTTAACATCATTCAGTCTTTCCACAAACTTTTTGATAGGCCGAAAGAAAGAAAGAGATTTGATTCTCGGAGGAAGAATCAAAATAGCTAACATCTCAAGGCTGCTGTTTATCAGTTTGGTATTGAATAATGATCTCAACATACACATGGATTAATATATGGCTTTTTTTTTTTTTTAAGATTTATTTATTTATCCCCCCTCCCCCCCACCCCCACCCCCACCCTCCCACCGTCAATTTGTGCTCAGTGTCTGCTTTCTGTATGTTCTTCTGTGTTTGCTTGTCTTCTCTTTAGGTGACACGGGGAACCGATCCTGGGACCTTTCTGAGTGGAGAGAGGCGCTCAATCTCTTGCACCAACTCAGCTCCCTGATCTGCTGCGTCTCATTGTCTCTCTTCTGTGTCTCTTTTTGTTGCATCGTCTTGATGCACCAGCACTCCAAGTGGGCCAGCACTCCTGTGCCGGCCAGCTCTCTGCACTGGCCAGCTCTCTACGCAGGCCAGCTTGTTTTTCACCAGGAGGCCCCAGGAATCAAACCCTGGATCTCCTATATGGTAAATGGGAGCCCAATTGCTTGAGCCACATCCACTTCCCAGTATATGGTTATTTTTGATAATGAACATGACTCACATCTCCATAAAGAAGTTACCCTTGACTGATATGTCACACACGTCTAGGGTTAAGGCCACACCAGTGTGTAGTGGATTTGAGTTTTATCAGAAATTCTTACTAATGGTTTGACATGTTTTCATTTCTTTTACCTGATTTTAGAAAAAGCAGAAAACTAAAAAGTCCCTCCTCTCTAAGATAAATGATCTGACCTCCAGATCTCAGATTTGCCTGACAACCTGATCTGTCAAAAGAAGAAAACAACTCACTTACAACACCACTTTTATATGATGAATGTATTCTTACTCAAAGGAAAGTTTTAAAAGATTTCATCGATGCTGTTTTTCTTAGTGGAAAGCTCAATTTCAAATCTCAGTCTAAGATTTGTCTCCTCAGAACTTTGTTCTAGAGAATCAAGTACAGCTAGAATGGGAGAAATTTCTTAGTTCCACTGAAAAGAATTTTTCTCCCACTTCCTTTTTTTCTTACCAACCACTGTATTAAAGGATCCCCCTTTCCTGCTTCAGTGACAATAACCCTCCACTTCCCTACATGCACAATAGAAGCCTATCACCTATTCTGCAGCAATGGTTCTCATATATCTTTCAGGCTTTAAGAGTTTGATGAAGGAGAGAATGAGAATCTATACTGGAGGAAAGAAAGTTTCCTTTGTGAATAATCTTCAGCAATAGAGTTTGCTCTAAGGAATCTGCCTAAGGGCATTCTGTTTTTCTGGCAGTTAGGCAATTCTGGCAATCTGGAGATAGAGAAAAGAATCTGTGAGTGTTGGCTCAAGCAGATACACAAAACTGTAGAATTCAGTCTACTGAAATCCTTCTGTGACTGTTATATTCAATTCTGTCATTGATGTTTGTAACTCGATGTTTTTGTTTTTGTTTTTCAATCTGTTTTAAAACTTACATGTAAAAGGAAGATTACTATTTTACTATTCAACTATTGTGATGTAGCCTTATTATCCCAAAATATAAAAACTATGTTCTTGGTATAAAAAAATGTATATCCTTCAAAATACCTTATTTCATTGCAGAATCTACTTTTACGGTATTAGAAAGGAATGGTCTTGGGAAACTATCAAATATTTTTGTGTCATATCAGCTAAATATTCTAAGCCAGAGGTTGGCAAACTTTTTTTCTGTAAATGTCCAGATAGTAATTATTTTTGACTTTGTGGGCCATACCATCTCTGTCGCAACTATTCAACTCTGTCCATGTGCCATGAAAGCAGCCATAGACAATAAATAAATGAGTGGGCGTGGCTATGTTCCAATAAAATTTTATTTACAGAAACAGGCAGTGGACTGCATTTGGCTGGGAGGCCCATACGTTGCCAATCCCTGTTCTAAACCGTGTATTGAGAAATGATCCTCATTTGTTGCCTGAGGCCAAAATGTTCTTTAATCAAAATGAACTGCTAATTTGTCATTAGAGTCATAATTCCTGTCCATAAGCAACAGTAAAATACCACTCAAATAGTGGATATGTATCAACAGATATGACTGTAATTCTATATATAATTTATGAAATGTTCTGTTTGCTATTTTTTACAGAAATAATGTCAAATTGTTCTCAATAGTTAAGAGTATTGACCATTTTTATTGGATTTCTGATCTCTTTCTCATTGATTTGTAGTTGTTGATTATATATCATGCTTATGTTGTGTTAGCTCTCCATCAAACATGTCTTGCAAATAATTTTATCAGTTTGCAATCAGTCTTTATTTTGTTTATACTTTCCCTTTTTCATTGGTATTTTTTAATATATTCCAATTTTTAATTTATTAACTGGTTTTTATAGCTTCTGCATTTCATGCCACAGAGAGAAATATGTCTCACAGTCCAAGATGTTTTATATAACGTGTTTTCTTCTAGCATTTTTAAAGCCTTATTTTTTTATGGTTACATTTTGGCTTGCCTTTCAACTGAAGAAAGAGCATCAGTAAAGATGGGGAAATTGAAATCCAAGGATTAGGATGTCAGCAGACTACAAGTTTCTGATGAGAGGGGAAGGGAGGACCTGAGAACTCTGGTAGGAAGTCTTGGGAGCCATCCTGCCTCTCGATCAGAGAAGGCAGCAGAGAAGACAACCAGCCTTGAAGCTGAGAAGGTGAAAAGTTGAGAGAGTTGCAAATAGCCTTCTCTCCATAAAGAAAGATGGCAAGGCACCTGCTGCCAGGCGGGATGCCAGGTATGGAATTGGAGTAGAAATGAAACTATTTCTAATATGACTGCCTCAGGCAGCATGAAGTTGCTAGGCTGATAAATTTGTGTTCCATGAACTTTGTGAAGATGCCAACTCAGCTTTTTAGAAATTATTATTAAAAAGGATATTGATAATTCCCTCAAAGTTAACTATCCCCTACATGTCCATACCCTTATTGAAAATATACACACAAACCTGTGACTCATGTAGTAATTAGAAATTCCATTACTAATGAGATATTAAATTAACTCAATAAAACTGTCTTACTTATATAGTCTTTTGAATCTCTCTTTCCACTCTGTTCTAGAACTACAATAAAACCTTGACTACCTAAACTTTCAGAATGTGTCAATTCAATAGTTGAATATTTGTCTAGAAAATTTTGTTATTGTATAGGGTGTTCTGTCATAATAAGAAAAATGTTTATATTATTGTCACTAGATAAGTCAGATATGCTTATTGTAATAAATTTAGAATGTATAGAAAAGCAGAAAGAATAAGCTAGAAAAAACCAATTATCCCAAAATAAAAATTTAACATTTTCTTTAATAGCCTTGTTGTCTTTTTTATCATAGAAGTGTTTCAAATGTTCCACTAATTTTAGTTTTCTCACGACCATTTTAACATACAGTTCAATTTAGGCCTCAGCTATTCTATAACATCAAGAAATAAAAAGTAGAAAAAGAGTGTTATCTTAAAGTGACTCTTGGGGAAGAATTTCTCTCTGCTTATTGGTGGAAATAAGCAACTTTATGCTAAAGTTATTGCAGTGCTACTGAGGTGTAAAGTTTCCCAAGGAGCTGCTTTCTTGTCAGAATCCCTGGTTTGGGGTTGTTCGTGTTTTTCATGAATGTGGGATGAAGCATGTTCAGGTTCATGACCTCTTGGGCAGCAGAACATGGTTGCCCTAATGCACAATTAACTAGTGAATAAAGGACTTCAGCTGCATTCCCCCAAATGGGTTTTGCACTCTCCAGAGATTATCTTCCTCTTTGTTGTAAACAGTGCCCTTTGATGTGTCAGCACCATTCAAAGCTCAACAGTGACTTCTGCATCACTAACACATTTGTGGTTTCTTTGTCAGTTTGCGCCAGGCTTCTGTCTCATTTGCCCCAAGTTCTTCCTTGGGAATTAAAAGATATCTACCCCTCACTCTTTCCAGCACGTGTCCTAGCATGTTTGGGAAATGACATTCTCAAGATTGAAAATTCTTTATCATAAAAAAAAAGAATACTTTTGCTGACATGGTTTCAGGCAACACTTTTCTCTAAACTGTTCTCAGGATTTGATTTGAATAGAATAGCAAGCATAAGCAATATTTAAAATTGTATGTTCAATGTAATAATGGAATGGAAATTCCTGACTATTGCATGCCCGATAAATCTACTTTCTCATTAAACTTTGTATGTAGTAAAATTTCCTATCTCAAATAACACTTTTTCTATAAGCTGACCCAGGAAGTTAATAGCCAGTGGCTGGAAGATAGAAATAACGTCCACAGATACCAGTATATCTCCTCGGGGTGAGCTTAATAATTGTGTGAAAGCAGAATAGTTTTGTTATGCTCAGGTAAGCCTGTGGTTCTGAAAAGATCCTTCATTAAATATAAATAAAAATGGTGGTGGCAGGGTAGTTGGGGGATACAATAGAGATGATCTGACTTTTCAAGCATTATTTTAGACTCTGTAAACAAGAGGTGACACTCTAGGATGCTCTCACACCATGTAACTTCTGAAATATTAAACTGTCAGCTTCTTATTTTGTTTGCTTCAAGTAAACTTTCATTAGGATGAAAAGCTACAAGTTAATTTAGTCCAACTTTATATGACTGTTATGTATCAAGAATTCCAGCTTGAGCCTAAACTTGTTTTGTTCTAAGATGCAGGCCAGCCAGGGAAGGAAGGTCATTCTGTAAGGCACCAAGTAACCACCTGGGAGGTAAGAGAAGTTATGGTTGAAGCTCTTAAATGTGATTCAAGGACAGCAAAAATAATCAAAGAGAAAGGAAGGTACCTGTCCATTATAGAGTCTGGTTACTCTAGATTACTCCTAGATTACGTAGATTACTCTTTGAGGCTGCCCCGATGAAACTACCTAAAGGAAAGAGACTGCAATAGAATTGCAAGGTCTCTGGGTCATCCGACTGCAAGTTACCAGCCGCATAGGGGCCCACAACTTCTGCATCTTTGGTGGCGGTGCCTGCAACTTTGGTGGCTGCAGAAGCAGCAGCGGACCCTGGGAGGAACCTATCCACAAGCAGCCTCTTCAATGGATACCAGCAGCATAACACAGCAGCATAACAGTCACTCTGGGCTTTGGCAGTCCCTGCAAAGACCTAAATATAGTGTCGCAGGAGCAGAGGACAATGGCTTGATCCGTAGAGCAGCCTGGGAGTCTACACAGAGAAAGGTCAAGAGACTATTTACAAGGAATTGAGGAGTTTTGGACTTCTTAACCTGCTATTAGAGGCTAAGGAAAAGAGTAACAACAACAATAGGATTGCAGTACATCATTTTGGTTGCCTTACCCCTCAGCTAGTACAATGGAGGAAAATAGGTTGCATAGGAAACGGTTTAGAAATGAATTTTTTTACAAAGCCAAAAAGTTTTCTGACAGCCACTTCATTCCACCAGGATTTGCTGACTTTTTAATATCTTCTAAAGGTACTTCATACTTAAAGAATTAGAAATACTTATGGCTGTACTTAACAGGAAACCGTACTAAAGGGGGATGGGGCAAAACAAATAAAGGTTATTCCTTACATAATGAATCTGTTATTGGAGCACTTCTAGCCTTGGTTCAGCAGCTCAACGAGGAGAAATTCAGACCCTGAAATCATCTCCTTTTGTGGCAGGAATAAGGCAGGGCAGGTAGGGTGGGGGCAAAGATGCACTAGCTCGACCTCTTATTTTATCAAGAAAATGAAAGCTCCAGGAGACTTCCAGCTATTATTTCTTTGGCCAAAACTGTGTTGAATGCTCTTCTAGCTGCAAGGGAGGCTGGGAAATTTAATATTTAACCTTTCCAGCTTCTATATTGGAGGGAGACAAGGGAGAATTAAACAGGGAATGGGGTTGCACGAACCAGTCCTTCAAAAATCAAGATTTTTCTTCAATTGAATTTACACATTTTTCATGCCTTTTTCAATAACTATTGAGTGAGAAATAAAATCTCTTGTCATTGAAAATCACATTTTAAAAAACTTTATTTTCAAATTTGATTGTATGCATGATAGGAAGTTTTGTTTAACCCAACTTTGTTTTAAACATAAATCTGCAAACAAATAGACTTTTTTAAACCTTTTTTGTCTTATGGTGTCCAACAACTCATAGAAAGAACCCTGGATTTTTAGCCTGACAGACTTACTTCCAAATTTTAACTCAGTCACTTTCTAACTATACAACTTAAGAAAATCTGTTTAATTTCTGTGGTAGCCAGCCTCCAGGATGGCTCCCACCAGTCCCACCTCCTGGCATTCATGTCCTTGCATAGTCCTCTCCCAATAGAACACGGCAGAAGTGATGGTACGTCACTTCCAAAATGGAGTTATAAAAGACTGCAGCTTCTGTCTTGGACTCCTTCTCTCTCTTGAACTTCCCCCTCTGGAGAAACTCAGCGGCCATATCTTCAGGATACCTATGCAACCCTGTGAAGAGGCGCATGTGAGGAGGGGCTGAGGCCCTTACTCCAACCGTCTGTGAGTAACTGAGGCCAGTCAATAACCAAGAGTATGAGCCTGAAAGCTTGAAATTGGGTCACTACCCCTGCCGACGGCTTGACTGCAGCAACAGGAGATACCCTGAATTAGAACCATGTAGCTAATGAGCTTCTGGATTTCTGACCCTCAGAAACTGCGAGATAATGAATGTTTGTGTTTTAAGCTGCTAAATTTTGGAGTAATTTGTTGTACTGTAGTAGATAATTAATACGACTTCTATAAATCTTGATGTCCTCATCTACCAATAGTCAGGGAGAGGGGATAAATGGTGGTTGAGAGGATAATGAGATAATGTATGTGAAAGTGCCCAATGCAGTGCCTACAACAGAATAAGGGCATAGAAAGTGTTAATTTAAGAAATATTATTTGTTCACAGTCATTTTCACATGTTTATGTTTCACTTGTTCTTTTAAGAACTCCCCTTTTAAGATTAGCATAACTAAAAAATCTCTTTAATTTTGCTTTCCATTAGCAAATGTGGTAAAGCCCAGCTGGCTTTGTGGCATTGCCTTAGCCCTCCACTGCACTGGGGCTGGTTTTCTTAGTTAGGGCCACTTAGATAAGTAATGAATATCCTTCCCAGAATGCTCAACTTTAAGTGTCTCAAAGGTCATTAATGGGCTTCCACCTAAATAAAACATTGCCCTATGGATGTAAATAGGGCCTATCTTCCACCAGAAGGCCATGGGTGATTTTTACATGCCCCACTTGTGGAATTCACCTCATTACTGAATCTCTGTTGTAGGGAGTACACAGTGAAGGTGACAGTATGCTCTATACTCTGCAGAGTTGTCCAGTCTTATTTCCCTTTGTCCCTATCCCTTCAACCCTTTCCACTGCCCCGTCCATTTCTAATCACTGATACCATGACCACAGCTGCTACCAACTTTGCTACACAGCCTCAGGTCATCTCTGCTACTTTTCTTTTTATAAATTACTTTCTTATTTCTTATCTCTTGTCTTGTGCCACTTCTAGACCAAGATGCTTTCATGACAAAGAAAAAAAAAAAAAAAAAGTATGTGTGTGTGTATGATACAGGTGTGCATAAGTGTATAGATACTCTTGTGTATGTATTTGTGTGTGTGAGTGTATGCTATCTAATTATAGCACTTTTTATTCTTGGCCAATATAGCATGCTGGGAATAATTTTTAGTTCATTGAACTGTCTTCACTATCATTTGTTGCTTGATGCTCAGGGCCTGCTTCTTTGCCCCAAAGCAAGGTTTTGTTATTGCTGCTTTAGATTTTTAAGTTTCTTGTGCATTATCAGTCACTCCAAAACTCTAAGAGTTTTGAAATACTGATTTCCAAAGAGCAAACAATTTCCTGTAATATTATTTAGAGATCCTAGACATTCCACGTTATAATTGTCAACTAGCCCAGCCTCCTAACTGGTCTCTGCTTCCAGTCTTACCTTATTTTCCCCCCATGTACCAATCAATCCTATATAATGCTAGAATACTGAGCTCATTAAAAACATAACAGAAAATTAAAATGAATGAACTACAATACAGATGACTCTTCAAGACATAATATTGAGTGAAAAAGGGAGGGTAGGTTAGCTCAGTTGGTTGAGCATCTGCTTCCTATGTATGAGGTCCCAGGTCCAATCCCAGGTACCCCCTAAGGAAAAAAAAAAAATGAGTGAAAAAAGCCAGACACAACAGAACACATACTGTGTGATTCAATTTATATAATGTACATAAAAGGCAAAATTAAATTATTTTGTTCAGGCATATATAATTAGAGAGTAAACTATAAAGCAAATCAAAGAATAATGGCTAGCTGTCGCGGAGAGAATTGCCCATTTGAATTTGATGCAGCATGAGGGTTGAGGGCAGGAAGGGCTACACAATTTGTGAGGCCCAGTGTCAAATGCAAATGTGGAGTCCATTATTCAAAAATTATTAGTAAGAATGTGAATGCAGCCACAGCAGAGCCTTATGCCAAGCAGAAGACCCTTCTGAGTTAGGGCCTGGTTTGGGGTTCTGCTACTATTTTTATTTTTATTATTATTTTTTACTTGGAATGAGGGGAATCATACAAGCACTTGTTTCAGAAAATATCCTAAAGTTAAACATTTAATGATATATGCACATTTCTGTACATTTATTGTATTTTATAATTCTTAAGAAAAATATGAAAAACCTCAACAAATCAGAATTGAGCATAGCACTTCCTGCTCCAAAACCTATAAAATGATTTCCCATGGATTAAAATATCTGTAGCTGGATGCTTTCCCCCTGTCTCTTCATTTGCTGGAAGTCCAGCTCAAATTCCAGGTTATCTATGAAACATCCTGGATTTCTTCCATCAAAAATTAACAATTTCCTTATTATACTCCCTTATCACTTTGTTCCTCTAGTATAACACTTATCTTCTCTGCAAATCAGAGCTCTTTGAAAAAAATTTTTTCCAGGTCAACATGAAATCTTGACACAATATTCCAGTCTTATATATCTTCATGTTTAGGGCCCTATGTGCACTAGATAAATGATTGTTAATTTAATTGAAATTGTATCCAAAGATTATCATAACCCCTCAAAAGAATCCATTGTAAAAGCCTAAAATACTCAAAATTCCTATACATTGCAAGTCCTTAATCTATGCAATAACACATGGTAACAAAGCTGAAAATTTTTCTGCAAACTAAAATATGTTTGTTCAACCCAAGAACAAACATGTGGAAAATAGCCATTTCCATTTTGGTGAAAATTTGAAAAAGACACCTAGTGTTTCAAGATATCAACATTTTTCTTTTTTATATCTGAGGTGAAATTTATGGCCACCTTTCTTAATAGTTTGTTTGAAAAGCCATAAATTTAATAAGCTCTGAGGTAGTTTCTGTGAAACAGGCACCCTAGGTGCCATTTTCACCAGAAACACATTTTGAAACACTGTTTCCCACTATTATCTTTGATTTTTTTTCTTGGAGTATTTCAGCTCTCACTAACACTTTGAATTCTTTTTGTATACATGTGACTTGAACATTTTCTTACAACAGACAGATGGGTATGTTCTCTGGGTATTATTTGTAAAATGAAGAAAATATTCCTCTTTACCAGCATCTGGGTAAGATTTGGAGTTCTGTCACACATTTAAAATATTGACAGAAGTAATCCTCTTTCCTCCACATAAGGTGACTCTGCAAGTAATTTTTTTCTATTTCTTTTTATTCCCCATGCCAAGCTTTGAAATCACAATTGAAGTATGGGTTAAAAAAAAAAAAAGGTATATGAAACAGTATTTGAACATTTCTTTCTATTCATCATTCATTTTTATGGATGTTTTCCAATCATACTTCCCAGATGGCCAGGTTACAAGTCTGTAGTAAAATAAAAGATTTTACATATAAGTGAAACGCTGATGACTAGACTTATAAATGTATATGTAAATAGTATATTTTACTCATCTTTACACATAATTTCACCATACAAAGCTTGTCTAAGTTAATTACAACATTTGGCTGGCAAGCATGCTTATGTACTCAATGATATCTAAATACAGTAAAATCATTCAATAAAAAATGTCCACCATTCCTACAGGATAATTCATTTTAATCAATGCAGAGATTAAATGTTTCTTAAATGATTCTTCTCTTGTTCTGCCAAGTAATCACTCCTGGCCAGAGACAATGACAGCAACAGAATGTGAAATTTTATTAAACGATTTGTTTATACCATCTCTTTCCGCAGTGGTCATGGCCTAATGACCAGTGATCAATGTCCACAGATACAATAAAACATATATTTTTAAAGGTTTTCCACTTCAACATTTTATTCCTTAATGTAACTCTGTGAACTATATGGGGTCCCCAGGACCAACACTCTTACTGCTTCAGGGACTTTTCATTTGCTGATTCCACGGCCTGGCCTGCTCTTCTTCCAGCTCTTCCCACAGCTAGTTTTCTCTCATCCTTCAGGCCTCTGCTGAGATAACATCTCCTCTGAGAAGCCATACCAACCCCCTCTCTAAGTTAGCTGCACTCCCTTCTCCCTGAACCATATAGCCAGGAGTTACTGCAAAGGGCATGTCGAATGGCCAAATCTGGCACTCCCCCTGTTTTTGTATAGCCCACAAGCTAAGAACAATTTTTTTTAAAGGTTGAAAAACAAGATAAACAATATTTCATGACATGTGAAAATGATGAAATTCAAATTTCAGTGACCATAAATAATGTTTTTTGAGGGAACACAACCATACCCACTCACTTATATGGAGTCTGTGGCTGCTTTCATGCTACAATGGCATAGTAGCAAGAGACCATATGGCCCACATGCAATCTATATGGCTCTTCACAGAACAAGTTTCTCACCCCCTGATGCAGGCTAGTTCATAGCATCCAAACTGTTTCACTGAACTTATCAAATCTGTGATTATTTTTATATTTATTAATTCACCTGTGTATTTATAAGCCCATTGAGCACAGGACATTATCTATCTCCCAGTGCCCAGATCAGTAAGTACCTGGACATATTAAGAGCAGCTTAATAAATATATATGGAATGACTATAAAACAAGTAAATGGAACTATAATTTCTGGGATGAAGTCCCTACCTTATTTCCATATCCCCTTTTATAGGTGGGTCAGAAAGGGGGAAACCCATTTCTCATTATAATTGAGAGCAGAAATTTATAAGATTTTAAATGACACACAGAAAGGCGTGTTCACAGAATAAGAATAATTATTTATGGCCATTAAGATTTACCTTGAGCTCTAGGTTCTGGATAGATGGCTCTATCTAGCCTCCACAGTATGACTGATGCCAGCCCAATACAGAAGTTGTGGTGATTCCACTGTGGTTTCACTTCTCATCCAGATATAAGCTCCCAGGGGAGAATAGCTCTCCACAGGTTCCACACCCAGCTCAATTCCTTCCCCTCTAGCAGTGTCTTTAATAGACTATATGCCTTCCCACCTGGAGGCCTGACTCCCACACATTCTCTATTATTTGGAGCTCATCTGTCTTCTAGCAGAATTGGAAGTATTAAGGTTTTATCCATTATCAGTTAAGCCCTAGGAATTACCTCTAGTTAGCTATACATATATAGGCATCTTTTAACCTGGATTAAGATTCAAGAGATTTCCTACATAAAGCCAAGTCTCCAGAGCCCTCTTTCTCCCAGCTTTAAATGGGGATGAGCTGTCACACATTCTAATGAGATTTTGCTCAGGTGCCCTTCCATCTCCCACACTTGGGCTACATATTAACTTGCCCTTTATTAAGCTATAGAGTCTGAAGAAAAGAATGACTGAATGCTAGTTGAATTTTCTGTTTGAGAATCACAGAACAGTGTCTCAGCATCCCAGCTGGGATTCACTATTTTGCTAAGCAATTCCATGAAGAGAAAAACTGTACTCTCATTCAAATAAGGAGATGAATATGAAGTTTACCCTGCTCTGGTGAAATTGGGCTAATGAGATGTACTCTTTGGTCTAGAGCCATGCTGGGAGCAGACCATCCTAAAGCAAGGCTAGCACTTAACACACTGAAGCAATTTATTTAAATTCACTAAAATGTATGGAATATTAGCTAGTCTATGTGGTGCTGTTAGACAGAAGTGGCTCATTGGCCATGGTTTAATGAATGAATCCCTATGGCTTCTATGGAGCTTTGTTGCATGTTTGTAAAACCACGGTTTGTTTTCCCTGTCCATAGCAGCATCTTAATGCAAAGAAGGGCTTTTGTCTCCAATGATTAGTGGAGAAGGGGGCGGGGTGGGGGGTGGGGGGAAGAAGTTCTCCATTTGGCCTCTCCAAGAGAGTGATGGGCTGTAAATTTGAAGAACTCTCCAGACGCCCTAAAATGAACTTCAGGTATGCATATGATAGAAACCAGACCATCCCAAATATATTCTCCAAATTTCATAAGAAGAATTCTTTGATTTGTCTGGACACATTCTGTGACCTTGGAATTTTATAAACTAAAACCCATAAAAAAGACGTGTATGTGCACTCAGGGGTGTGGTGATTTCTGTAACTTCACTTCAGATGTTCACACTTTAGCTGAGTGAATGATCTGTGAGACACACACTACTGAGATTTCTGGGTTTGACTTTAGGGAGGGGAAGAGGGCGGGCAACCTTATGTACTGTGACTTCCCCTTGAGGAGCTGCTAAGTTTTCTCCTTGTGGACAGTTTGAATCATGCTCCCCTTTTTCTGTGGTCTCCAGGAGTTAAATCAGAACTCAACTTTAGTAATTGTTTAAAACTTGAAGGCCTGCCTATCTGAGTTCTAATTTTTCCTCTTATGCATCAGGAAGAATGGGCAGATCATTTCACCTCTCTAGTCCTTATAGTTCTCAGCAATAAAATGAAAGCATTAGGAAGCATCAGTGGTTTTCAATCTGCTTTAGGATGGAGGGTAGAACTCAGAATTTCCCCTTCCAATTCAAAAGCAACACCACCACTGCTTTAGCTGGTTTGCACCCTAGAAAAAGATATCTTTTGAACAAAATGTTAGTAGAGTTTGAAAACTCTTGTGCCCCGTAATTTGTGAGGGGCTTAAAAAACACTCAGCTTTAAAAACCTTTAGATGTTAAGATTAGGAATCAAGACTGGAATTCTAATTCAGGTCCTTCCAATAACTTGCTGTGTATCTTTGGCATATCCCCCTTCCTCTTTGGGCCTTCATGTTTTTCATCTGTAAATTTAAGGAATTGAATGCAATGATTTTGAAGTTTGCTTTGGCTTTAAATTGCTTTATTTATTCTCTCTCATCCAAATTTCCCAAGTATCTGCTCCTATAGGAAGTGGCCTTAGGTAGAGGGATAAAGGGATAATAAAGAGAGGAAGACCACATCGTTTCCTCTCTTGTTTTCTTTTCTGTTGCTTGATGTTATGACTGTTTCCATTTTAAGAAAAGTAAATAAAAGAAAGGATAAGTAGAGGATTGGGTAAAGCAGAAAGGAACATTTAAATATGGCATCATTGTGAAACTCTTTTATTTGCTCAAAGGTAGATTCATGAAAATGTCCTGTGAGGTGTTCTGATAAAGGACTGAGTCAGACTATGATTACCTCACAGCATTGCAATCTTTCCAGGCTATAGCTGGACTGACTGCTGACCCGACAGAACACGTTAGGGGCTTTCCTCCCTGCCAGCTTCCTCCTTGCTAATGCCAAGTCATGCTTTTCCTAACCACTGGTTTCTGTGCACACTGCTCTCTGTGTCTCTCTGTGTCATAGGGCAGGGCAGTTTCACCGCAGCTCTTTGCAAGTTTGCTTTAATAAGCTTCATACATTGTATCCTTGGGCAACATTCCCACGAATTATGACATGGGTATCAAAAGGTTATCCCAAATTGTGTGCATACATTCATCCACTTGCATCTCCATATATTTCATTTCCATTGCCACAAGAAGGACCGGGCTATTTTGGCCCCAGATGAAAAGACATTTGAAGGGCAAGCTATTAATTCAAGGGTCCTTGTGAGAGTCCTAGAGGCTCCCAGTGAATATGTACCGGCTGGGGAAAGGGGACACGCTTTAGAAGGGAAGTCCTGTAACAATTGCTCCTATTAGTCATTACCTGTTCCAACCCATTCCCACTCCAGCTGGCATTTGGAGTTTGATTCCAGGCCTCTGAAGTCTTTTCCAAAGGTCACGCTAGTAGCCACTTTCTCCATTCTCTTCCTGTGTGCTTTAGGATCTGTCCCTAAATGATTTTTCTTTTAAGAGCTCCTTAGCTGTAATTACATTTTCTTTTTCCCCTGAAACTTTTATGCACTCTTTTTTGCATGCGACTACTTTTACCTCAACTTCTTTGCCACATAGAATAGAAAGTGAGCAATTATGTCATATCAAATCTCATTACTCTTCTATTAGTTTGAGATCATACAGCAGAATCCCTTTTCAATATTGTTGAAAGAAAGACTATTATAGTCAGATCCATCCATGGCAAATGGGAAGGGGGTTCTTTTTATAGGTATTTTATATCTGGGGCTGGGCAGTACTTACATAAGCCCCCACTGGGAAAGTAGTTCAGATGGTTCTTTAAACATTAATCACCCAGTCAAAGAAATAGAGTAAGTCCTTCTTCCTCTACACAGAACTCTGGATGGCCACATTAAGCTGTGTGACATTTTCTCCTTTTCACTGTGCTTAATGTTCATTTAACTGAGTTTTAATCAAGAAACGATATTACCAGAATGATTTACCCACAAACCCTTGCTTTCTTAAAATTCTCTTAAGACACTCATTAACTTACTGAAAAATCTGGTTGGAAATATTACATCTGCTCTGAGGAATCAATTTGACCTGCAGATTTTCTAGAGCATTGCAAGAGCAAATTCTGAAGTTAGTGAGTTTTGTATGTAACATGAGAAAGTATCAAATTTGCTTTAGTTTTATTTTAATTTACAGGTAAGCTTTCTACTAAAAAAGCAGAACTTACGAGAAGAAATGTTAACACTACAAAGAGGAAGCAGCATAAAGGCAAAACTGATCAGAAAACATACTTTGTACATTTATTTACAAAATTTCCCCTTAACTGCTTATGTGAAGATACTAATAATCTGCTGCAATCCCTTAACTCATAGATGTTCAATATGAAAGCCATTTAAATCATTACTTTGAAGTGCTTGCCATCCTGTGTATTTATTTGTTTGCCTAGAGGAAAGGAACCCCAAATTTTTCTTGTTAGGAGACCTCAGTTTGCAGGATTTCTAAGTGCTTTCTGGCATCAACCAGCCCTGTGGGAATCAGCAGGCTATCCAGAAAACAATTTCTAGTATAGTATACTTCCAAATAGTATGTTCTGAATTGAAAAGGAAAAGATTGCTTATTCACAAAACATGGAAAGATGGTTTTGAGAAGGCAAGATGCTAACTGGTTCTACACTCCCATATGATACTACAGCATTCAATTTGTCCATTAAATGTTTTAATGAATTGGCTCATTGGGACTGATGAACTCTGTAGATCCTTGGAGCATTAGATTCTGCCCACAATACTTCTTCAATTCCTCTGCTTCCCTAACCCATGTTATCAACTATTACTTTCCTGAGAAAGCTTCTTACCCCTGCATTCCTCTCATCTCTTCTTGATTCTCATACCCCTTCCGCTTTGTCCTCTCTGCCACCAGGCCCATTCCTCTCCCCTGAGATGTTATTATAGCATGATAGGCAATAGATGTTAGCTCTTAGGTAGAGAGGGCAGGTAAGTAGACATTAGAATGAGAGAGAGAGATGACAAGAAACAGTTTTAAAAGGCAATTTTAAATTGTACTTATTTTTTCTAGTTTAAGAAGAATCCAATTGTATAGTCGGGGTTGTCTTTTATGGGAAAACTTCCCAGAGTTTATCTTTCCTACAATAGGATTGGATCCAAATAGGAGAAGATCACTTTCTTAGATGAGATCAGGACCCCAAATAAAATATGATCATCTCATCTAGATAAAGAGAGTGGAGAATAAAGGTTCACTTTAGGGGATGGAATTGCCTGTGCCAGGCACAAAGAAGACTTCTGGGTGCTGGCCATAGGCTATCCCTTAATCTGTGTGATGGTTACGTGGGTATATACATGTAAAATCCACCAGGCTCTGCATTTAGGATTGGGCACTTTACCATATGGAAGTTATACCACAATAAAAATAAATAAGAATGCAATCAAGGTAAAATGAACTATGACCCTGGAAATCCTACCCTATTATGACAATCCTCTGAAATAGTAATGATAGGTGAGGTAATGACACCAAAAATAGAAAAGAAGCCTACCTCCTGGAACCTAGGAAAAACAGAACCTCAGACAAATAGTTTCATGGCATTTACACCAGCAATGTCTACGGTGGAGAGATGGTCTCTGAGTGGCCCTGGCATCCCGAAGTAGAAAGGAGGGGGCTCGTCTGCCAAGCTCTGTCCAAGGATCTTATATTTTTAAATTGCACACTCAACAAAATAATATTCTAAAACCTCATTATAAGTTAGCTTTCTGGGAGATATGCCTCTTTTGAGTGTGATGGTATCATGAGTCAGTTTTTCAGAGTTTAATTCCCACTTTGTGAGGCAATCAACACAGATCTGAAGTAACTGGGTTCCTGGACTTACTGGACCCATAATCACCACACGAACCTGTACTTTCTAGTGTCCTACCAGGCATTTAGATGTAATGTCTACAGGTAGAAATCCCCTCCCTGAGGCTTTGGGGTGGGGTGCCGTGGTGTGGGGTGGAAGGATGGGTATGGGCGAGGGACAGTAGCTTAAATCATGTCTTTCCATCTTGCAAGGAGGGAAAGAAGACAAAACTGATTAACTCGGTGTTTTGAAAAATGCAGCTCTCTAAAATCTCTTTTATTTTTTTTGCCTTTGTGAAGCACTGTTGCTACAGACACTAAACATATTTCAAAACACTTACTGTACAACATTTGGTAGGTTGATGCTGCCTATTAAAAGGTATATAAACAAAAGCATCTGGAAATATGCAAAGATGGACTTCACTTTCAATATGTTTAAAAGGTAATGGTTACCAGATGTCAGTTTTAAGGGATTTTTTGCAAACAGCATCTTTTAAAAGGCTATGAGTTCATTCAATATTTTCTTTTCTAGGATTTCCTCTGACCAATTTTCTGTAACTATTTCATCTACGGGCTTAAAAGCGAAATACATTTTAAGCATAAATCTAATGCCAGAAAATAATACAATACCTCCCAGAACAAAACAAACCAAATCAAAACAAAAGTGGAAGCCATTAATAAGAGGTCTCGGGACATAATTTGAACACCGTATTTAAATTTGTTCCAAATCCCAGTAGAATCAGAGCTAAACAAACGAGAAACTGAAAGTACCTAACATCCTTTTTTTCTAAACATCACTATATGATAGTCTATTGAATGTGGTAAGATCAATGCAAAATTTCATTCTCTCATGCTGACATGCTTTGCTTATTGCCATACCTGCAGTTACCTGATTTTTAATGCAATAGCAGGGAATTGATTGAGTTACTGCAAGGACAATATTTTAGACCCCTTTTGTCTGGGTCTCAGAAAATTGCCCCAATTTTAATAATTTTGTTTGGTTGGTATAAGTCCCTAACATTTTTAGAAAATGTCAAGAGAAAAGTGTTTAGTCATTTACTTACTAGGAAATGGTACATATAGGCACCCCATACATATTTGCTGACTGGCTGAAAGGGAAATTCTTTTCTGAATGATATTGGGACATGCCCAGGAAATGGAAAACACTCACTCATATGTAGACTAGGTAGTCATTTATATGTACGGAGGTGATGGGGTTTGAGAGAACAATTGTCCCACATTTCATAGCCTTTTGAGAGCCTGCATGCCACCAGAATGCCATGTGAAACCAGATACTTGTCATTTAAATGATCTTCTTTGCTAGTCCCTTCAGGGAAAAGTCAGTCTGAAAAATATATGAGAAGCTAATACATTTGAACAAAAAGAATGGAATTTGTATTTTAGACCTCACATCTCGAATGTAAAATAGAAACGAAAGTTATCATAAATTTTTCTTCCTAGCACATTTCAATAACTTTGCAAAGCTGCAGTAATGCAGACATCTTTGATATCATGCAATAGCAGGGAATTATAAATGAAGAGAGCCCTCCAGGGCTGTCCTCAACCGCAGGTAAACCAGAACTTGGGTAAAACAGAAATAAAAAGATGTGTTTATTTTACGTATGGTACACCTTTACTTTTTCTAAAATTCATCAATAATGTACTTCACAGGGTAAATAAAGGCTAGTTCCTTTGCTGGGGCTTCCTCTATTTCTGGAGTTTGATTTGGGCCTAGGGCTTTCTCTCATTTCCTTCTCTTACCAGTCTAGTGAATGGATTTAATTTTACAAACGTTTTTCAAACTACAATTTTGTGTATGGCTCACATTCTTTTTGCTTCTTACCATTGTGTGGCCATGGGGTACACAAAATTGTTAGAGTCAGAATTGAATTGATTGGTTACTGCAGTATTTACAGTTGCTTTTTGTGGTGGCTGAGAGAGGTTTTTGATACCCTTACACTACCTCAAATAAATTTTTAGTTGGAACACTTCAATAACAACTTCTTTAAAAATTCCCCATCCCTCAACAACATTTCATTTCTTGACACAGGATTCCGAAGAGAATAATATGTTGCTGGTAATTCTTATTATATATATAATATATAATAAAGATATAATATTTATAATTTTTTAAAACTTGTGCCCCCAGAGTTCACACAAAGAAGTATAATCTCCTAAGC
>JAQZBX010034519.1:0-24958 GCA_029593785.1 Cabassous unicinctus | reverse complement strand
TTCTTTTTCCTTTATTTTATTCGATAAAACTGGATACATCACCTGTGGAGGGCAGACTGCAGGGTGATTAACTGATGAGCACTAGCAGCCTGAGAAGGTCCCTAGGGGTCTAAGAGGGAAGGCCGTTTTCTTTTTTGTTTGTTTGTTTGTTTGTTTGCTATTTTGTTTCTTGTCTTTTCCCTTTCTTCGCTTCTTTTTTTTTTCTTTTACTTATTTTTCAACCTACTTTATTTCTTTTCTTTCCTTCATTTTTCTATCTTCTGACTTCTGTTGCTTTTCTTTTATTCCAACTCTTCTTGTTTGGTCTTCAGTTTTTCTTATTCTCTCTCTCCCTATTTTTTCCCTTTTGTTTTCTTCTCATCTGCCTGGCCTTTTAATTCATTCTATGTTTTCTCTCTCTGTCTTTCATTTTTTCTCTTCCACCTTTTTTTTTTATTCTTGCTCCTTTCTATTTTTTATGATTTTTTACTCATGTTACTTATTTAGTTTCCTAGCTCTTACATGGCTCCTCTTCTACCTTTTAAAAAATATTATTATTACTATTGTTCCTTTTCTCTTCTTATCTCTTTCCTTTTCTCTGGTCCTAGTATTTTTTCTCAAGGGAGTACAGACAACTGCAAGGATAGAGAATAAGAGGAACCAAATATCAAAAAGGAATCTTACCACACACAAAGAAACAATAAAATTAAACCCTAGAGTAGAAAGAGAAGCTAACCAACTGAATAAGCCCATCAAGATAAACAGATGCCTAGAAACCAACAAAAAAATTACAAGCCACAGTGAAAAACAGGAAGACATGGCCCAGTCTAAAAAACAAACTAAAAAACAGGAGCAGATACAGAACATGGTTGAAAGGGAATGGTTGGAGAACAATTTTATATGCAAACAATAATCAGAAAAGGGCAGGAGTAGCTATACTAATATTGGACAACATACACTTTAAATGCAAAGCTATTGTAAGAGACAAAGAAGGACACTATATATTAATAAAAGGAACAATCTATCAAGAAGAAAGAATAATCATAAACACTTATGTACCTAACCAGGGTGCCTCAAAATACATGAGGCAAACATTGGAAAAACTAAGGGGAGAAATAGATGCCTCTGCCATTATAGTGGGGGACTTTAATACACCATTAGCACCATTAGACAGAACACCTAGATAGAGGATCATTATTGGTGTACAGAAATGCTACTGATTTTTGCAAATTAATCTTATAACCTGACACTTTATTGAACTCATTTATAAGCTCTAGAAGCTTTGTTGTATATTTCTCAAGGCTTTCTATGTACAGGATCATGTCATCAGCAAACAGAGGAGAAATCATGAAAATATTTCCATTTACAATAGCAACTAAAAGAATCAAATACCTAGAAATAAATTTAACTAAAGATGTAAAGGACTTTACACAGAAAAGTTACAGAAAACACAGAAAAGTACACAGAAAACTATATAATATTGTTAAAGGAAATCAAAGAAAACCTAAATAAATGGAAGAATAGTCCCTGTTCATGGATTGGAAGACTAAACATCATTAAGATGTCTGTCCTACCCAAATTGAATTACAGATTTAACTTTAATGCAATCCCAATAAAAATTACAACAGTATTTTTTACTGAATTGGAAAAGCTATGAAATTTGTTTGGAAGGGCAAGGGGCCCTGAATAGCCAAAGACGTATTGAAAAAGAAAACAAAATTGGAGGCATCACACTACCTGACTTTAAAACATACTACACAAAGCTACAGTGGTCAAAACTGCATATTATCACAAGGGTGGATGTACTGACCAATGGAATAGAATTCAGAGTTCTGATATAGATCCTTGCATATACTGTCAACTGATATTCAACAAGGCCACCAAGCCCCTTCAACAATGGCCCCTTCAATAAATGGTGCTTGGAGAACTGGATATCTTTATCCAAAAGAATGAGAGAGGAACACCATCTCACACCCTATACAAAAACTAACTCAAGTTGGATCAAAGATCTAAATATAAAAGCCAAGTCCATAAAGCTCCTAGAAGATAATGTAGGGAAGCATCTATGAGATCTTGTAGTAGGAAATTGTTTCATAAACTTTACACCCAAAGCATGAGAAATGAAAGAAAAAATAGATAACTGGGATCTCCTCAAAGTTGAAAATTTTTGTACTTCAGAGGAGACTGTCAGGAAAGTGAAAAGGGCAGCCTACTCAATGGGAGAATCCTAATATTCAGCCTATATAAAGAAGTCCTACATCTTGAAAATAAAAAGACAACCCATTTAAAAAACGGGCAAGAGATTTGAATAGACACTTTTCCAAAGAAGAAATACAAATGGCTAAAAAGCATATGAAAAGATGCTCAAGATCACTAGCTATTAGGGGAATGTAAATAAAAACTACATCTTATACCCACTAGACTGGCAGCTATTAAAAAACAAAGGACTACAAGTGTTGGAGAGGATGTGGAGGAAAGGGAACGCTTATCCACTCTGGTGGGAATGTAGAATGGTGCAGCCATTGTGGAGGTCAGTTTGGTAGTTCCTCAGGAAGCTAAGTATAGAACTGCCATATGATCCAGCAATCCCACGGTTGTGTATACACCCAGAAGAATTGAAAGCAGGGACATGAACAGATATATGCACACCAATGTTCATAGCAGCATTATTCACTATTGCCAAAAGTTGGAAGGAACCCAAGTGCCCAACAGATGAATGGATAAGGAAACTGTGGAATATACATATACAATGGAATATTACTCAGCTGTAAGAAGGAATGCAGTATTAACATAGGGGATAACATGGATGAATCTTGAAGACCTTATATTGAGTGAAGTAAACCAGGCACTGAAGGATAAATATTACATTACCTCACTGATATGAATTAAGCAAATTGAGCAGATTCACAGAGCTATAGCCTAGAAGATAAGTTTAGAGGAGACAGAAATGGAGTAGAGGGTAGTGAGCCAATGCCCACAGGGGCAAAATCTATGATAAGTTGAAAGGGTATGGTTGGGCAGTGGATGGGCATGACAGTGGTACAGTGACATGATTGTCTTCAATGGTGCTGGTCTGTGAGGGGGAGTAGGGTGGTGGGTTGGGTTGGACTATCTATGGGACAGGGGAGAGGGCTAGGGAAGGAGCAGATGAATTCTAGGGATTTGCAGGTCTGTGGTTAAACCTATAATTTGGAAATGCTCTCATTGCAAATATGGCAGGGGAGGGTTACTGGTGTAGGGTGTTGGGTGTGGGGGGCTATATGGGCTAGGGCACACCTGGGGTAGGCTTCTATGGAATATGTAAGTGTTCATCTTGTCATAGTGTGTTATATCAGTGGGTGGAGACTCACACAATAAGAAAATATTAAACTCTTATCCTAAGGGGACCTGTTATGTTCTCAATTAGAGGGACAAGAATCCCTTGAGAATATAGGCAGTACCTAATTATGGAAAACAGAGCAATATGTCAAGCCCTCAATATTATTGCAAGTAACTATGAACCTTATTCTTTGAAATTAAAACTTAGTGATTACCACAAGTTCCGAGGGGAGGGGTAGGGAGGAATAGAATAGATGGAATGTAGGGCATTTTTAGGGCATTAGAAATGTTCAACATGATCTTGCAATAGCAGATATAGGCCACTTCAAATTTCGTCAAAACCTATAAAAGTGTATGATCAAAAATGTAAACGATAATGTAAACCACTGACCGTGGTTAGTAGCAATACTTCAATATTTGTACAACAATTGCAACAAATGTACCATCTGTATGTAAAATGTTATTAATAAGGAAGAGGAAAAAAGGTACAGGGCTTTGGGTATATGGGAATCACCTGTATTCTCTATGTGACCTTTCTGCAACCTAAAGCTCCTATGAAGATAAAATGGAAAAAAAAAAAAAAAGACACTGGGGGAATATATGGAAGAGAATTTCACTGTACATACAAGACAACAGATCTTTCAGTGATGAAAGACACAATGTCTAAATTTTTTTAAAAATTTATTATTTTAAATTGTTTTAAATTTTTGGTATATTGGTTATTTTTTAAATCATTTTTTCATTTTTTTATTAATTTTATTTGGTTATTTTGTTGGCTTCATTTTTGGAGAGATTTTGGGTCATAGAAGGGTCACCGCAGTTGCTGGGGAGGATCACTGGTGATGTGGGGATGCATGGGAAGGGGTTCACCTGGGGCATGCCTCTAAGACACATGAATATGTTCAAGTATTTGAGGGACATTGTCTCAGTGGGTGGAGAGCCACACAATAACCAAAAGAATATTGAATTCCCATCCTGGGGAGTTCTGCTACATTCTCTAATAGGACAGCAAGAATCTTCTGATGACAAGGGCAATGTCTAACTAAGGAAGACATCATTATGCAAGGCCCTTGACAGTGATGATTGTACTTATGAAACTTTACTTGTGAAATTGAAACTTAGCCTAGTATATACTGCCTAAGAGTTACCTCCAGAAAATCTCCTTGTTGCTCAAATGTGGGCTCTCTCTAAGCCAAACTCAGCATGTAAATACACTAACTTCCCCTGGGCATGCAACAGGACTCCTGGGGATGTGCGTCTCTGGCACCCAACTAGCAAGGTCTAGAAAAAGACCTTGAACAAAAGGGGGAAAGGGTAAATACAAATGAGATTTTATGGCTAAGAGATTTCAAAGTGAGTCGGGAGGTCATTTCAGAGGTTATGCTTATGCAAGTCTCAGCAGGATGTCACTGACTGTCACAGTAAACAGTGCCTCAAATAGTGGGGCTCCTGAGGGCTCTAGGGATATCCAGAAACTATAAGCAGGGCAGACAGCCCAAGAATTTGGCACCCTGTCAGTGTGCCTTAATTTGGAATTTATGCTCCCCAGTGTAACAGAGTCAGAGTCATTTAATGGCTCTTCTGCCCCTTTTATTTGAACTCATAATTAGTATGATACCTGATAAATAAATGTCCCAGAGACTTAAATCTTTGGTCTGTCCATGTGCCAGTTGAGCCCTGAATTTCTGCAGAGTTGTAACTTCTACTCTCCAGTTCATTGGACTCACTCAGGACAACTAACAAGGAGATGATGAGGACAAGGCCCAATCTAAGGAACAGAAAGTGTTTGCAACTGCCAAGCAAGATAGCTCCATCCATCTGCCCCATGGGATCTAAGCCTCCTCTCAATTAGAAGCAGCGTGGACATCAACATCCCAGAATCCTCAAGATTGGGGAATGAACAATGGATTAAATTAGACTTATAATCATTCTACTATAGACTTATTATTCTAGCAATGTAAGAACTTTTATCATTGATGGAAAGGCAGTAGCTACCAGAGGTTCTGAGGGATGAAAGAGGGGAGAATAGGTGTAATATGGAGGCATTTTCAGGACATTGGATTTTTCCCGCAAGACATTGCAGTGATGGATACAGGCCATTGTATATTTTTTTATAACTTACAAAGTTGTTCAGGACAAAGTGCAAACTATAATGTAAATGGTAATCCATGGTTAATAGCAATGCTTCAATATGGGCTCATCAATTTTAACAAATGTACCACACTAATGAAGGATGTTGTTAATGTGGACAATGTGGGAGTGGGAGGGAGTAGGGCATATTGCATATATTTTATATAACATTTATGTAATCTAAAAGCTTCTTTAAAAATAAAAAAATTATTAAAAAAATAAATAGTGATATATTACCCTTAGCCTTATATTTAATAATAAATAAATTAATAAACACTTTAATTTCCAACCTAAATTTGATTTATTTCTTCATAAAGATGTATCTATAAATGTAGAGCATAGCTAAAATCAAAATATCCTCAAATTCTTAAATACTGAAATGAGTGTCTAAGAACCTATGATTATCTGGGACACTTATTTCAGACACAGACATTTATCTCTATAGTTATTTCCTAAAATTCATATCTTATCTTGAGAACTTTAAAAAAAAACTTTATGTGGGTCTCTGACAAATCATCAATTATCAGTGTGCCATTTTAAATGTTTTTGTTTTTTAAAGAATATCCTCAAGCAAATCTGTGTCCAATTTACATAATGCTGGTGGTAAATATTTTTAATTTATATTTTAAATGTTTTTATGTTAGGATATTCTATTTGTGATACTTCACTTTACATTCGTTTTATTCAACAAATATATTTAGCAGAACTCAAGGATGAAATTAATTCAGTCACTTACTGAACACATTTCTTTCCCACCTAGAATTTGTGAAGTGTATGGAAGTTACAAAATGAACCAGACACAAATACCTCTCTCTCTGGACCCTTACAATCCACTGAGGCAGGGAAAAAAGGCACGTACATCAATGGCTATAATTTTAAAAAGAAACTAATAGGTGGCAAAACAGAAGTACAGATCAAGTGCTATGAGAATTCAACAGCAGAATAAATGGCTTTCACCTGGGAAAGTGAGGCGGTTGCCATTTATGCTGAACCTTGCACAGAACGGTAGAACCTGGGCCTGGTAAAAGAAGCAGGGACGTAAATAAGGCTTCAAGAAGGGAGAAACATTTGGGAAGGATTCAGTGGAGTAAGGAGAAACTAAACATGGGAGGCCCATTAAAAGGTGTTTGGTATAACTTTGATAAATAATAATGGGGTATAAAATAGAATCGTGGCCATGGAAAATAGGAAAAACAGATGAGACAGAGTGAGGTGATACCCTCGACAGAAGTTGGTAACTTATTGGATCCGGGTGAAATGAGGAGCATAGGGTAAAGGTGTAATCGAAATATATCCTATGCTCAGATGACAGGAAAGATATCATACATTAACAAAATTATGGAATATGGAAACCAAAGTTTTATAGGGAAATTTGGGACATACTCAATTTGAAGTGCTCTCCAAATGTAGAAATCTAGCAACTGTGTGGATAGGCATTTGGAGAGAAATTTAAGCTGAAATATAAGGCTAGCAATTTCTACATAGATATGCTATTTAAGATGATGAACTTGTTAAGGGAAAGGGATAAGAAAAGAACACCCAAGAGAGAAATTGAGGAGCACTTATATTTAGAAGAAAAAATAAGGAAGAAAGGCAAAGAACTAATTTCCAGAGGAGTAGGAAATGAATCAGAAATATGGGAGAAAGGAAAATTTGTATAAATAACTTAGTCCACAAATACGAATCAAGTGAACTATGTATATTAGCAGAGGCTAGAGATGGAGGGTTCCTAGAATTTGAGAAAAACTGAAACGTTCTTTTGGATTTGATTATTAGAAAGAATTTCGGTTCTGAGCTGAAACAGCAATTATTACATTATATTTAATTTCAGCATTTATATAACATTGCAAAATAAAACAATAAAGGTCAATACATTTATGATCAATTACCAAAAGAATTTAAAGAGAAAGACTTTACCAAAAATATAAAAAAGCAATTACCCTTGCTTGCCATAAAAACAAAAACTCCCATTTGGCACTGTTTTATTCAGAGGAAAATATAAGTGTGAAACATTGAAGAATAAGAATCCTTTTATACTAAGTTTTAAAATGCAGGCCCTTAGAAATGTGTTGATCAGATATACCTCTGCTTAATCGACATTTGCCTTTGAACTTTCAAGATAAAAAGCTGTCTTTTTAAATTACATTATATTTTACAGACGATTCATACATTTACACTAATGGCAAAGAAACTTGAGAACATATTGATAAAAATAATTCAACATGCATTTTAATACTGTAAATACATACACAATTCATGTTTCATTCTTTACTATGCTTCAGCACTTTTATGTGTTAATCATGTTTTTCTTTCATAGAGACACAAAGAGCTTTTGGTTATATTTTAAATATTTTGTATCTGAGACACATCTTTGACACTTTTATAAAAATCTAGGGACATCTTCTCAAAGCTCAAGGTATGTTTATTTAAAAGACTCATTTAAAATAATAGTATTAGGCGATAACTATCAATGTTGAAAAAGAAAAAAACAGCTCTACTCTTAATTTTAACTTTAGCTCAAACCTAAAATTCGTTCAGCATGTATAATTGTTTGAATAAAAATGTTTCAATGTTACTATGCAGATGAAATTGTCATAGTCATCTGTAGAGATAGTTGAATGTGTACTAAGTACAGTGATATTTAGCTACACAATTTTATTTTTATCTGGATCTTTGTACTTTTAATATTTAACCGATATTTCTTTGGACTTTCAAATAGCCATCAAAATAACACCTTAATAATGTCAGCTCAATTCTTACATTTTAGAAATACATATCTCTTTAAGAAAACAACAGTGGAACTATCACATTTTCACTATTGACATCAGATGAAAACCTGACTTTCTAAAGTAAATCTTAATGTATAACATGAATCTCTTGTAAGCTGCATTTAAAGGTTCAAATTAAAGGACTTTTTCCTCTATACACAATGTCATGAAATCAATATATGCGCTTATGTTTGATGAAGACATATTCTTTCAAATAAGAAGTGTTGGTGGAGCTTCTACCACATGCAAAGCACTGTGCTAGGCATTGAGGATGTAGAAGCTAATGAAACAAAGATCAATGGCCTCATGGAGCTCCCTTCCTAAACATGCACTCATTTTTATTTTAAGCATATTTAAATAAACAATTTATTTTCTCTTTCCTGGATGGTATATAGCTTTTCCAAGACTCATCCTGCTTTAAAATAAACTATTGAATTGTTTAATATTTTATTGCAAACCCTAAGGACAGATCCAACCGTTATAAAAATATATACCTTAATTTTCTAAGGTTAGACTTTAATTCAGCTGTTGATTGAATAAAAAAGTCAAAGATGTTTTGGTTGTTGTTATCTCATTTACATTCTATCAATTTGTTCAATATTAGCTAAAGGACTTGGGAATGTGAGAATAATACTCCATGCAGTATTCTTATGTCCTTCTCGGAAATCCTAAACTGAAACTGATAGGGATTTGGTAAAGAGGGGTTCAGGAAGTCCAAAGTTCAAGCCCTTCTTCATCTCCATTTAGTGATATTAGAAAATATTAAAGGTACATGTAGTTTGTTTAGCAGCTCAAGCAAATACCATGCAATGGGTTAGTTCAACAATGAGACTTTATTAACTCACAGTTTTGAGGTTAGGAAAAAGTACAAATCAAGGCATCATCAAGGCAATGCTTTCCTCCCAAAGACTGGTGTTCTGGGGATGGCTGCTGGTGGTCCTTGGTTCTGGGATCCTTTGTCACATGACAATGAACATGATGGCCTCTCCTGGACTCTCTCTGCTCTTCGGGTATCTGTTGACCTTCAGCTTCTTGCTTTCCATGGCTTTCTCTCTCTCTGCCTGAGTTTCATTCTGCTTATAAAGGACCCCAGTAAAAGGATTAGGACCCACCTTGAATGAGGTGGGCCACACCATAACTGAAGTAACACCATTGAAAGGTCCTACTGAAGGACTGTGGAAAGATGGTAGCAGACTGACAGCTAGAGCTGAATGTTCTCACAAAAAACAACAGAGAAAAAGTCAAAAGCTGTCCTCAGGACCTGCTTTGGGGTCAGCAGACCAGAACAGTGCTATGCAATGCCCAGGAGGGCGAGGGACAGAGAGACGAAGAAACCAAAAAGACAAATGTGAGTTAATAAGCCCCCATGGCAGCTTGGAAGGGCTCCCTTTCCCTATCCCCAAAATATTAAACTGGGGTAAAACCCCTGGCTCACTGTAGCCGACTGAAAGGGGAACAGATATCTTCCTCCCTGTCAGCTGTTTCAAGGGAAAAGGAAGGGGAAGTCAGGGTGCTTTTCTTCAGTGTATTCTGCCAGCAGAACCCACTCAAAGTCTCTGATCTGGAGATTCAACACAGGAACACAGGAAAGCCCAGACTGAAACATCTCTGTGGAAAGGGGTACTGATGAGTGCCATCTGCTGGCTGGTCTGGAAACTGCATGGACAAAAAGTGCTAGCACTCTCTATCCAACCCCTGAGAGAAAATCTGCACCCAACTAGTGAGTTCCTAGCCCAATTTTGAAAACTTAAGCTGGGCAATTTTAAAGACTGAGAATAAGTTGAACCAAATATCAAAGAAGAGCTGTGGGATAAAAAAAATAGTCAAGAGAGAGAAATTAGCCATCAGAGTAAATACACCAACATATTCAGATGTTTAGACATCAGCCAAAAATTACAAGCCATCCTAGGAAACAAGAAGAGATGGCCCAGGCAAAAGAACAAACCAAATATCCTAAAGAGATACAAGATTTAATACAATTAATCAGTGATAATCACACAACTCTCCTAAATCACTTCAAAGAATTTAAAGAAAATATGACTCGGGAATTAAAGGATACTAAGAAGATACTAGGAGAGCATAAAGAACAATTTGAAAGCCTTCAAGGTAAAGTGACAAACCTTATGGGAATGAAAGACATGATGGATGAGATAAAAAAAAAATCCCCTATATTCTGTATGTGACTCTACTGTGACCTAAAACTTCTTTGAAGAAAAAATGAAGAAAAAAAAAAGACACAAAATAAATGGAAGAAAATGTTACTGTACATACAGGACAATAGTCTTACAGTGATGAAAGGCAAAATTTAAAAAAAAAAAAGTTTTTTTTTCTTCAAATATTTTTTCATTATTTTTTATTATTCCAATTTTTAAAAATATTATTCTATTTTCATTTTTTATTAATTTTTTCTGTATTTTACTTCTTACATATAAAACTATCATTACTATTTCATTTTCTTATTAACCATATGTGGCTATTTTATTGGCTTCATTTTTGAAGAACTTTTAGATCACAGAAGGGTTACAACTGTGGCAGGGGAGGATTATTGGTGTGGGGTGTCATTGAAGGGGGAATACATGGGGGAAAGTCACCTGGGTATACATATAAAGCATATAAATGTGTTCAAATGTTCATTGGGCATTGTCACAATGGGTGGAGATTCACACAATAACCAAAAGAATATCAAATTCCCATCTGAGGGAGCTCTGCCTCTTTCTTTAATGGAACAATAAGAATGCTCCAAGTACAGGGTCAATGACTTGTGAAGGAGAATGGTCCATTGAAGGACCCTTGGTATTGATGACTCATTTCTGAGCCTTTGTTCTTGAAATTGAAACTTAGCCTAGTGGTGTAGGGTGCCTAAGAGTTACCTATGGGGAGCCTCCTTGTTGCTCAAATGTGGCCTCTCTCTAAGCTGAACTCAGCATATAAAAGCAAAAACTTCCCCCAGCATGGGACATGACTACCGGGGATGAGCCTCCCTGGCACTGAGGGATTGCTACCAAGTACCAACAAGCAATGCATCTGGAAAAAACAACAAACAAAAAAACACCTTGACCAAAAAGGGGAAAGGGGAAAAGCTAAAGACAAATGAGTTTGTATGGCTAAGAGACTTCAAAGTGAGTCAGGAGGCCATCCCAGAGGTAGCGCTTATGCACATCTCAACAGGATCTCATTGACACCAAAAGAGATATGACCCCAAACAGCAAAGCTTCTCAAGGATATGGAGACATCCAGACACTATACCCAGGGCAGACAGCTCAGGAATTTGGCCCCTTCCCAGTGGGCTCTAATCTGGTGTTTATGCTCCCCAGTATGACTGAGTTAGACTGAGCCAGTGGTTTCCCTATGCATGACTCTTCTGTCCTTGTAGTTGAACCTATAATTTGTACTAGAGTTGGTAGGTGTACATCAAAGAGACTTAAATATTTGGGTTGTCCATGTGCCAGCTGAGCCCTGAATCTCAACAGAGTTGCAACACCTACTCTCCAGTTCAGTGGAGTCACCCAGGACAACTAATGGGGAGGAAAGGACAGACAAACAACATACCAAGGAACTGAGAGTACCTACAACTGCAAGCAAGAGAGTCCCATCCATTTGGTCTATGGGATCGAAGCCCCTTCTCTATTAGAGGTGGAATGGGCATCACCATCCCAGAATCCTCAGGATTGGGGAATGAACTATGGACTGAAGTAGACTTACTGGTATTCCACTATAGACTTATTGTGATTCTAGCAATATAAGAACTTATATCATTGATGTGGAGGCAGTGGCCACTGGAGGTTTTGAGGGAAGGGAGAAGGAAAGAGTAATATGGGGGCATTCTCAGGACTTGTGAATTGCCCTGAATGACATTGCAATGACAGATACAGGCCTTTATATATCTTGTAATAACCTATAAAATTGTGTGGGAGGGAGTGTAAACTACAATGTAAACTATAATCCATGCTTAGTGGCAATGCTCCAAAATGTGTTCATCAATTGTAACAAATGTACCACACCAAAGAAAGATGTTGTTAAAGTGGGAAAATGTGGGAGGGGTAGGGAGCGGGGCATAAGGGAAACCCCTATGTTTTTTATGTTATATTTATGTAATCAAAGTATCTTTAAGAAAAATGATTAAAAAAATACATTTATCTTTCTCGGTACCTTTGTAACCTAAGGGAAAAGACTTCTTACCATGCATTTGAAAATGCATGCATGGCATAATTATGATGGCATTTTTTGGGTTTGTTTTCAGCATGGTGACTTAATAAATGCTGCTGACTAAGAATATTTGCAAGATACCTTGTTTGCAAAATTATCTATAATATCCTCCAGCAGTTTTGTAACTCACTCATACCACCTGACACTTTGACATATGTTATAAACATAATATCCCAAATGTGAATCCCAAGTGATTGAGAACTTAAAGAATTCTAATTATGCCTGAGAAACCTACATACAATATAACAAAAAATATCCAAGTAATGGACACTGCTATTAGGTAATGTTATTTTTGGGGTGTGTGCATGCTGTTATTTATTTTATCAAGATTCTTAGCATGTATTAGATAAAAACTTAATTGGAGAAATAGAACCTATTCATATTATTAAACATGTGAAGTTGTTTTGATTATTCAAATTATCAAGTTCTACAACCCACAAATATTATGATTTCACCTCTAGCCAGTTGGAGAATTATTTATGACTATTTTAACCAAAGAAAAGATGAAACTGATGATTATTTGACTTTTTAAAGGAGAGCATCTTAATTTATAATTCACTCTATATCAGAGGAAGTGAGAAAAGAACTATTTTATTGTACATATTTATACCATAGAAGTCATGACAGGAATTGAAAGAAAATTCTACTAAATTCATTGAGGTGTGCATGAAAAGTAAAAATTATTCTAAACCTAACATCTAATATTCTGAAGAAAATTATACCACAGAAAGTACATTTATTGTACTTCAGTTTCTACTTCCGTGGTGTTAAAAGGTTTTAAAGTGCTTTGATGCAAAATGGCAAATGACACACTTTAGAAACAATCAATACGATTGCATTTACTACTGAAAGGGAACATTTTTGTGTGTCATTGGGAGACTTGCTTATAGAAAAGAAGCTAGCAATAGTTTATGAAAATTTCATCTTAAAATCTTTATCATAATATAGTTCTTCTCCATAGGCAAATTGACTTCCCAACTGACTTGCAAAGGAATGATAGTCAATGTGGCAAACTCTCCTAGAAAAACTCAGTGCAGCATATCTGAAAACAACTGATTTAAATCATGAACTAAGTACACTGTAGATAAAATTGGTCTTTGGTTTCTCCATGTAAGGATATGTGTTTTACTATGTTTTTATTAAATTTGCTGTTTCTTTTAATTTGCATTTTAAATAGAAAGTGTTTTTTCTATGAATTTGATGCATGAATATTAAAGATTAACATATTACCATTCCTGCAAAATATGACCATTAAAAAAGGATGGCTTTATTTCAATTAACAATCACCAGAATATGAGATAGAAATTTTATAGGCAGATACTACACAAATAGCACAGCCTGAGATCATGTATTAGCATTAATTAAGAATTAAAATATTAGGATTGCATTTTATTTTTGTCACTAGAGAATTCAGACAAATTTAATGCATAGTTTTAAGGAAAGCAGTGTTTGATGATATTCTTAATACTCTACTGGATTCAATCGCTGAATTTTGAACTAAAGAAAAGGATTTTCACTGACAAAGAAAAAGTGAAAACTTAATCTATCCTGTTTCAAGTAATTTTTCCATTTACTTGGCCATATGGAACTCTGAAAACACAGAACTGGTGTCATGAAGAGAACGATAATTCAATCAGACAAATATCAATTGGACACCTAGTGTCTGTGCCAGGAGGGATGAAGATTAGATAGACATTGTCTCAAGTTCATAATGTAGCGGCATCCACACAGCACTACTATCCAAGTCCCAGGAACATGTATTCATTTATATGTTTATAACTCAGTTTTATAAAGGGATGTCATAGTTTTCCAGGGTTGCTATAACAAATAACTATAAAACTGGTTGGCTTAACCAACAGGAATTTATTATGTCACAGTTTTGGAACCTAGAAGTCCAACATAAAGGAATTGGTAAGTCATGCTTTCTCCTGGAGGCTGTAGCATTCCAGCAGTCCTCCGTTACATGGTTGTCGCTCTCTCCTTCTGTCTGTTCCTTGAATTTCTACTGACTTTTGACTTCTTTTTACTGACTGTGTCCAAATTTCCTTTGCTTATAAGGACTCCAGTCATATGGATTAAGGTTCACTCTGATTCAGTTTGGCAACATCTTAACTAATAGTACTATCCTCAGAGGTCCTAATTACACATGGGATCACACCCACTAGAATACAGAGTAAAATTTGAACATGCCTTTTATGGGGGGCATGATTCAGTCTCCAACAGGGATCTTATACAAATAAAATCATACTATGTAGTTTAAAACAGTATTTCCTACAGACATGCAAGTTCAAAAGTTCTACACAGTTTCTAAGATATGAACACGTTTGTCTATGAGTTTATGGTGGCCAAAGCAAAAGGAAAAATATGCTATAAAATTCCCAACATTCCTGATGGAAAAATATAATTACAAATAAATACAAAAACATATTAAAAATATATTTATCAAATTCTTTTTTTAAAACACGTAAATTTCTTATGGATCTACAAAGAGAGAGAAGCTCAACTACATACAGTAAAACATCCAGTGACAAGTTTCAAAAAGAAGTTTCCTGTAGTGTTTGTCAAAGTAAGCCAAAAACATGATAAAATATCCATAAAATGTTTATAAGTGAAGAACATGCTAAGTGTTTTATATGCATCATTTTATTTTTTTTAAATCTTGGGCCAAATCTGTGAGGTAAGTACTGATTTACAGACATAATACTGATATGGAGTTGCTAACTAACATGCCCAAGCTTTGGTGGAATAACATCAAAGAATGATTAAGGACAGTTAATTTATTAGACATGGAAGCATGTAACAAAATGTGGTCTCTGTAATTATGGGTATTGACTTAGAGATAAAACATAGACTTTATCAATGCATAAATGAGCCAAAAGTCCTATATTGTATCCTCTAAGATATTCTTTTTCTCAATAAAGTTTGTGATAAAATTTTGCGTTACCTGAATGTTTGTGGTTATATTTTGCGGCAACAAACTAGATTTAAGGTGTATAGTAATTATTATCCTAGATCCCATTTGTACATTTAGATCCATTGACTATCTTTCTCTATCCTGCTCTGTGCCCCTGGAAACTGACTTCTCTAAACTGTATCAAGCATGTTCCTTCTATCTGTCTTCTGGTTATGTTTGGCCAATGGGAACAACTCAAGAAAATGCAGAGTAGGAGAGAGAAATTGAAGCTTATCTTCCTGGCTCCCTACTTGCTGCACCCTAGTTTGTTAGTGACTATGTTCCTCTATTAAATACAGGACACAGCTCCTGCCTGGCAGCTCTCTTATACAACTACAGGGCTCTTTCTTTTCCCCTGACCCTTTAGGCTTAAGAATAGTAATGTTTCCCGATTCTTGCTGGTGTCTCTACCTCACCATCCCTTGTTAGTTTCACTGACCAGACTTTTCTAAATATTTTCTTCATGAACTTAAGCTCATGTCAATCACCACCCACTTCCAGCGTGCCCTCTGTTTCCTTTTGGGATTCTGAGCAAAACAACAATTAAACAGAGATGCAAAGTTGATGTAAAATTTAAGAAGTCTAAACAGAGCTTCTACCAAATAGATGGTTATACCACGTTTAGCCAGAGGTGTAATGAGGAATACAGTACAATAATTGCAAAAGGAATATAAAAATAGAGTCCCCTGGGGTAAAAGATGACCACAAGCAAGAACCTATCTAGTTGAGGTTTGGAAAGGCTTTTAGAGAAAATTAAGTCTTCTGGTGGACCCTGAAGGCTAGAGAAAAGCAACATGTTTTCCTAATATTATCTAATGGGCAAGACTAATTTTTTGTTTTTAATATGGAAGTTAGAGCTAAACATACATAGTACTTTGAAATGCCAGAAAAACATATGCTATCAAAGAGATAAATTTGGGGGGGCCATAATTTAATGAAGTTACTTAAATGGAACTGTTTAATCTGGACTTGACAGAAGAATAAAATCAGGTCTTATGTTAAAGCACTTCAGCACAGGAGGGACACTTCCAAAATCAGTGAAATGTGTTGAATATTCACTCATTTTACTAAGATATTCAAATTAGAACATATTTTCATGTAAATATCTTCATTATTAATAGTATAAAACTGTATATTTAAATTGTTCCATTGTTATTTCATTTACTTCTTCTATATGCAGCTACTATCAGGGGTTTATAATTGCTAACACTTAGATGTTCATAAATTTTAATGCCTTTTTTGGAAAAAATAAATCACATATATTTTGTTGAAAAAATGCTTATTATTTTTCCTTCTATCTCTGGAGAGTCAGTTTTAAGTATCTAGTATAAGCACAATGTCAAGAATGAATGGAAATTGCTGTACCATTTTTGGAAATAACTCAAGAAATTAAACTATAATACTGCAATAAATCACAACCACCAGAGGGTATTCATCTGAGAATTTATAAGGAAGAAAATAGTTGTACAGCCAATGAGAATTGGTAATTTATCATTAAAACAGCTACTTTAGGAGAAGACTGAGCCAAAGTTGGGTTCATTTCTTAAAAGGAAGCTAATAGAATTCAAGGTTGGGTGTTGGATTATTGCCCAATCAATTTGACTTCCAGACTAAAAAAAATGCTACATAATTCATTAAGGAATATTAAAATCCATCCTAAGACAAGGAAAAGGGCCAAAAAAGCCTTAGTTTATTTAGGGAGCTAATGCATATATGTATAATGTACATGCATGCATGTACTTTTTTACATTTTTTATTTTTGAGATTATTTATTGCAAGATGAACAATACAATAGATTTTTTTCTTTTTTTAATTTTTTAAAAAAATTTTTAAAGAATCTTCAGATTAAATAAATGTTACACCAGAAATATAGGGAATTCCAATATACTCCAACCCCTCCCCCTCCCACACTTTCCCACATTAACATCTTTCATTAGTGTAGTACATTTGTTACAATTGATGAACACACATTGAAGTATTGCTGCTAACCATGGACTTCAGTCTACATTATGGTTTACACTTTGCCCTGCACAATTCTATAGGTTATGACAAAATGTATAATGGTTTGTATCTGCCATTGCAATGTCATGCAGGACAATTCCAATGTCTCAAAAATGCCTCCATGTTACACCTATTCTTTCCTCTCCCTTCCTTCAGAACCTCTGGTGGCCACAGCTTTTATATCAATGATGCAAGTTCTTCTATTGCTAGAATAATAATGTCTACTTTAGTCCATAGTTGCATTCCCCCCTTATGTTTGTTCATTCCTCAGTCTTGAGGATATGGGCGGATGGTGATGCCCACTCTGTTTCTGACTGAGAGGGGTTTTAGATCTCATGGGGCAGAAGGCTAGAACTGTCTTGCTTGCACTTGTAGATATTCTCTGTTTTTTCGGATGGGTGTTGTGCATCGTCATTCTTTTGTTAGTTGTCCTGGGAGAGTTCAATGAACTAGAGAGTAGGCGTTGCAGCTCTGCTGAGATTCAGGGCTCAACCAACATACGAACAGACTGAAGATTTAAGTCTCTGGGGACATGTATTTAATGAGTATAGTGCTAATTATAGGTTCAAATAAAAGGGGCAGAAGAGTCATGTGTAGGGAGATTATAAATGAGTCTAACTCTGCTACATTGGGGAGCATATATTCCAAAGTAAGACCCACTGATAGGATGCTGAATTCCTGAGATTGTTTGGCCTGCCTATCATGTCCAACTGTCTCTAGAGCCCTCAGAAGCCCTGCTGTTTGAGGCACTGTTTACTGTGGTAGTCAATGAGATCCTGCTGCGATGTGCACAAGTGTAACCTCTGGAATGACCTCCTGACTCACTTTGAAATCTTTAGCCATAAAAACTCATTTGTATTTAATATTTTCCCCTTTTGGTCAAGGTCTTTTTCCAAAAGCATCGCTACTTGGTGCTTTGTAATAATCCCTCAGTGCCAGGGAGGATCATCCCCGGAAGTCCTGTTCCCACACCAGCAGTAAGGTAGTGCATTTAATGCTGAGTTTGGCTTAGAGAAAGGCCACATTTGAGCAACAAGGAGTCTCTCAGAAGGTAACTCTTAGGCAATAATAATACTAAGGTAAGTTTCAGTTTCACAAGAACAAGATTCCTAAGTATAACCATTAAGGGCCTGGCGTAATAGTCTGTCTTCCTTTGCTAGGCATTGGCCATGTACTTGGGGGATTCCTGCCGCTCTATTAGAGAATGTAGCAGGACTTCCCAGGATGGGAATTAAATTTTCTTACGGTTTTTGTGTCAGTCTTCTCCCACCAAGATGATACCACATGACCACTTGAACATATTCACATGCCATAGAGGCATACCCCAGGTGAACCCCTCCCCACACATCCCCCCATCACAGACACCCTGCACCAGTGATCCTACCCTGCCACAGTTGTGACCCTTCTGAGATCCAAAGCCTCCCCCAAAACAAAGCCAAAAAATAAACAATTTAAAGTAATAAGAAAATAATATAATAATAAAACTAAATAACAAATACAATACAAAAATAAAATTTTTTGTGCATGTCTTTCATTGCTGTAAGATATGTCATCTCTTAGGCACAGTGACAGTTTCTTCTGTATGCTCCCCCAATGTCTTATTTATTTATTTTTGCTTATCTTCAAAGAAGTTTTAAGTTACAGAAAAGTCACATGGAAAATACAGGGGATTCCTCTATACCCAAACCCTTCCCCTCTCCCATTTTCCCTTATTAATAACATTTTACATGTGTATGGTACCTTTGTTACAATTGATGTACAAATATTGAAGCATTGCTACTACGGTCAATGGTTTACACATGGTTTACATATTGCACCATACACTTTTATAGGTTTTGACAAAATTTAAAATGGCCTTATCTGTCACTGCAAGATCATGCAGAACAATCCAAATGCCCTAAAAATGCCCCCCACCTCCCTTCAGAACCTATGGTAACCACTAAATTTCAATTTTTGAAGAATAAGGTTCATAGTTATATGCAATAATATTGAGGGCTTGACATATTTGTTTGTTTTCTTTTATTAGGCAGTGTCTATGTTCTTAGGAAATTTTTGTCCCTCTGAGAAAACAGCAGGATTCCCCAGGATGGTAGTTTAATATTTTCTTGTTTATTGTGTGGGTCTCCACCCACTGAGATAACAAACTATGACAAGATGAACGTTTTCATATTCCATAGAAGCATGCCCCAGCTGTGCCTTAGTCTACATATCCCCTCCCCAATGTCCTGCACCAGTAACCCTCACCCTCTCCTGTCATATTTGCCAAAAGAACATTCTCACCATTGTAGTTTTAACCACAGACCCACTAATCCCCAGAGTTAATCTGTTCCTTCTTCCAGCCTTCCCCCCAGTTCCAACCAACCCTCCCACCCTACTCCCTCTCTCATTCTAGCACTGTCAAACCCAATCACATCACTGCACCACTATCACACCCATCTACTGACAAACCACCACCTTCTGCCTTATCAAACAACCCAACTATACAATATGACAGAAGATTTGTCATGGAAATTTCATGTATTTATTTATGAGAAGTGAGTTTTTTCTTGATCTAGGTTGAAGAAAGGAAAGATAAAGGATTAACATGAAGAATGTCTAGTACTTATCCTTATCTCTTCTTATTCTATGCTGGACTTTGCCTTTTGGGGAAAATCTTTCATTACAATATCTGCCTTCCCACATTTAAATGGTTCAGGGATATACACATGACGTAATTCATGCCAAAGAGGTTCTCTTATTGGGATTTTTAAAAACTAGAAGTGGGCAAGAGAGTCTCTCCTCAGTGCAAGCTATAAATATGAAAGTCAGATTTAACAGTAGCCATGTTTCCTGCCATTTGTAGGAAGAGAGAGAATGAAGCTGAAATTCAGAGATAAACAGAATTAGGAGATGAATAGTGAGCTCTGGTGCTCTGTATTTGAGTCCTCCCTACCAGTTGCTCTTGAGGCCCAGCTGGAGCCCTCCCAGTTCCAGAATTTGATTATTCAATCCTTCCTTCAATTATGTGAGATACCCCTAGAATCCACCCACTAATTACTCATTTGATTAAGCTAGACCAATTTGAATTTCTGTTACTCGCAATCAAAAGAATCCTGATAAATGCAGATTCAGTAATAAACTATTTATTGTAAAGAAGATTGTATTTTACAGGCATGTGACAAGCTGTCTACAACCAAATACTTCACTTCATCAGCTGTTTGCTAAATTTAACATTGTCTCATTTGGAAATAATGAGAAGATGAAAATGGCTATCAGCAAGAAATATGTAGAAATACTAAGTGAAATTATGGACCAAAAAACACACTAGATAGAATGCAGTTGTAATTTTCATTTGTTATAGAAGGACCTAAGCCAAAAATTCTGTTGTTCCTTTCATGCACAGTTTCAATAAGTACATATTTCTGTACCAACTTACAGTCCTATAAGGGGAAAACATAAAGAAAAATTAGCTAACGGGGGTTACAGAAGCCACCTCTATATTAGTATCTATTTGCAGGATATTTGGTTGAAGCAGGAGGGGAAAGGATTGGTAAAAAAGAGGAAAATGAAGGAGGTGGTTTCATGTCTTCCCCTGTTCATTTTCCTGAACATGGTCTTAAGTTTCTGAGGAACAAGAGACTACATGCAAATGCCAAAGAGATTTTTTGAGATTCAATGATATTCTATGGTGTGGGGAAGCCTTGGTGATACAGTTCCACCAGAGTTAGTGGCAGATATTTTCCCCATTTCTGAGAAAATAAAGCAGAACTCACAAAAGGGATTCAATGAAGACAGAGTTATACTGTATGTACATGGGAGAGAGAACCCTGTGGAGATTTCATGTTAAAAGAGGAGCAATAGAAGGCAATGAGAATCTACAGATCTGAACTCAGAGTGTGATGCCTGAAATACGGAAGACACTTATGCATATACTTCCAAGACATGATTATAATGACCCTTTCAATATGTGGAAGAAGTTGTATTTCTGTAAAGTTTTCTATGGAATTAACACAATTATTCTGAACTAATAACAAAGATTAAAGAAAAAAATACATGAAATCATTCATGCTGCACTATTAAAGACGAAAAATATGTGTTCTGTAAATAGTTCTAACAAAGCCTTGTGTGGATTTATAATCATCGTTTCCCATATTTCTCAAAATATGCTGAAGCTGAGAAAAAACACTCCCATTAAAGAGTTCATTACATTTATTTCACTCATTACAGAAACATGATTTTCATGACAAATTAAATTACAACTATATTCTTTTTCCTTCAAGAGATGGAAGTGATTCAGTGAATTCTGAATTCTTATATCACATGGAAATGAGTACTATTGCCAATGAAAGTCATTACAACAAAAGGGGTAGGTGTCTACAGGTGAAACTCAAATTTCTAGCAATAAAATGGCATCATAAAATTACCTACATAGTATTAAAGTTCCAAGAAATTTAAGTTTCAATAATATTGTACTCTTTTAGTTTCTAAAGTATTCTTCAGTAACTACTCATTCCAGTATTAAGGATCCATTATGTTTGAGATAAAAAGAATATTAAGGTGTATAAAAATAGTCATAATCTAGAATTCCTGGGAAGATGGCGGAGTAGGGAACTCTAGGACTCAGTCCTTCCACCAAAAATGATTAAACAGGTAGGAAACAACTATTCTGAAATTCCAGAGTTCAGAGGAACACTGTACAGCATGCAGGGAAGAACAGGAGGAAGAGGCTGATAAATTATGGTAAAGAACTATAAATTGTTCTCTCCGTGCTGTGGATAATTGGGGCCCATCCCCCACTCTTGTGGCAGACCTATGCAGAACCCATTCCCTGGCTAGCACCTGGTGACAAAAGGGGGCATAAAAATCCTCTTCCCCAAGAACAGGTGTATGCGCAGATGATCACTGATTATGGTTTTTGAATAGCAAATTCATATTCCTGGATCATGGCAGCTATTGTTTCAACCCACCCAGGAGCAGCCATTGTTTTCACTCATTCCTGGACAAAGGCTTCAGCAGCCAATATTTGAAGCCTCTCTTGACAAGGTTGGAGGCATTAGAGATTTAAAGATGCAGCGCTTCCTCAGGGATGTGGGGGATGGTATGCTGAAGGGCAGACCAGGAAAGCTCAGCTTTGGGATATCATCAGGAGAAGTTTTTGGTGCATCCTCCTGACCATCTCCATAGGGCACTTTCCGAACGCATCTGTGCCTCCTTTGTGGGTCCCTGGCCCTGTTTTGATGGGAAAGACCAAATTGGGAAAGTCTTCCTCCCAGAATTTTCCTTCCAGGCAAAAGTAGCATGAGATGAAGAAGTGTAAAAAAGTATAGAGTAAGACAATCTTGGACAAAGGCCTGCTGGCTTCAAATACCTGATGTTTTAGTTTGCTAAAAGCTGCTGAAAGCAATACTGGAAATGGGTTGGTTTTTATAATAGTAGTTTATTAGGTTAAAAGCTCACAGTTTTGAGGCTGTGAAAATGTTTAAATCAAGATATCATCAGAGATGCCCTCTCATCAAAGGTTGGCTGCTGGCAATCTTGGACTACTGCCACATGACGAGACACAATGGCAGGTCTGCTAGTCTGGACCTCTATCTTTTCCTCCAGGCTTACTTTCTTCCCGAGCTCAGCTGTGGGCAATTAGGTACATGGCTTATCTCTCTCCTCTCGTCCAGGCCTCTGAGTCTCTCAGGGGCCTCTTTCCATTCATCAGTGGTTTGCTGATTCCAGTCTCTGTCCACTGGGACCTCTCCCTCAGCCTCTTGGGGTTTCTCTGTCTCTCCCACTTTTTTCTGTGTGCCTCTGCATGTTTCTCCCAGTAAGAGGACAAAGGCACAAGCTGGGTAACACCTTACTGAAGTAATCCAATAAAAAAAACCCTAATTGAATCCAATCTAATCAATGGGTCCCATACCTACAGGAATGGATTAGCTTTAAGAATATGATCTACTTAGATCTACCCAGCTACAAACTATTATACCTGGTGAGGGAGGTTTGCTCTTGGGAAATGGAACAATCAAATGCCTGTAACAGGGGAACTCCAAAAATAACTAACAGCCTGATAAAACCAGCACACTGCATTCACCTTGGGAAAACATTCCTAATAGAAGGGCTGATGTTCAGGAAAATCTCTGTCTTATCACCAGCTCGTTACAAAGTAAAAAAAAACCAGACATCCAATGGAATGAATATCAGAGTTAACTATTTCAAATATTAATATGCACAGTGTGAAACAAAAGAGTACAAGATAAAAAAAAAGAAAAAAAAGAAAAAGGAAATGAGGTCCCATCCAAAGGAAAGGGTAAAAATATAGAAAACACCAGTAAGATGATGAGAATGTAGTCATATTGATCAAAGCCTTTAAGCAAATGATCTTCAAATGATCATGCTCAAGTAGATGATGAAAGTACTGAGGAAGAATTAAAGGATATGAAGAAAATAATGAATGAACAATATGAGAATCTAAGTAAAGGGATAGAAATTTTAAAAAGGAACCAAACAGAACTACTGGAGCTGAAGACCATAATAACTGAAATGAAAAATACACAGGAGGGTGACAAGAGCAGAAGGAAACAGGCAGAAGAGAGAATCAATGAATTTGAACACAACACTTTAAATTAGCCAGGCTAAGGAGCAGAGAAAAAAAGAAATATTAAAAGCAAAAATAGAGTAAGACAGCTATGGGACACAATCAAGCATACCTACATACACATTAGGGTAGTCCCATAAGGAGAAAGAATGGAAGGGGCAGAAGGAATAGCTAAATAAATAATGACAAGGAACTTCCTAAACTTAGTAAAGACATGAATATGCACATGCAAGAAAAGCTCAGAGAACACCAAAAATATCAACAAGAAGAAAAATATACCTTGTCATATATTGATTACAGTACCAAATGCAAATGACAAAGAAGGTGTTCTGAAAGTTGCAAGAGAAAAGCAACATGTTATATATATGGGACTCCCACTTAGAGTGCTAATTTCTCACCATGGAGGCAAGACGGCAATGGGTTGAAATAACTTAAAATGCAGAGAGAAAATAACTGCCAGTCAAGAATTTTATACCTGGTGAGCCTCCATTTCAATAATGAGGAAGAGATTAAGGCATTCTCAGATAAACAAAAGCTGAGGAAATTCATCATAACTGGACCTGCCCTATAAGCAATGCTAAAGGGAGTACTTCAGATTGAAATGAAAAGACTCTAGACAGTAGTTCAAAGCAGCACAAAGAAAAAAAGACTCACATTAAATAATTAACCATTTGTATAATTGTAAATGCCAGTATTATTGTATTTTATTGTTTGGAATGTAACTCCAGTTATTACTTCCTATTGGTGCTAAAATGCAAATGCATAAAAAGTAATGATAAATCCAGATGATGGACATACAATGTACAAGGATATGTGGTAACAAGTCCAAAAAAACGGTAGAGAGAGTGGTATAGGAAAAGCATTTGTGTATGCTATTGAAGTTCATATCAAACCAAATATAATTGTCATATATATAGGATAATAAAGTTTAACAACATGGTAACAAGTTGGCAAAGGTCACTCAATTGGGAAAGAATATTATCTTCAAAAAATGGTGCTGGGAAAACTGGATCCCTATTTAAAAAAAAAAAAAAAAAA
>JAQZBX010034518.1:0-24959 GCA_029593785.1 Cabassous unicinctus | reverse complement strand
GGCTTCTTCCTCCTCGTCCTCCTCCTTGTCCTCCTCGTCCTCTTCGTCCTCCTCATCCTCATCTTTGTCCTCCGCCTCCTCCTCCTCTTTGTGCTTCTTCTCTTCCTCCTCATCCTTTAGCCTCTGCTCTTCATCCTGCTTGTCCTTCATGAGCTTCTCCGCAGCCTGCAGGGATAGAGCCTGCGCCTCAGAGCCCACCCCCGCACGCCAGCCCGGCGCCTGCCCCCTGAAACCCGGGAACGGGGCCGGCCCTACCTTGGTGGCGCCCCATGTCTCATTGCCGAACTCCTCGGCGTATGCCTCGTCGTTGGTGATGAGGAAATTGTCAAAGATGGTGCCAGACTTGACCTGGGGGCGAATGGAGGAGTGGGTCAGAGGTGATGCCGGTGGCCCTGACCTTGGACAGGCCCACAGCTCTGAGGTCCCTGTAACCACCAGACCTAGACACTGCCTCAAGTCTCCGCTCCCAAGAAGCACCTTATGTACCAAGCAGCATTACTAAAGTTGCAGTTAAAAACGGGGGCTGCACAGCCTGGGTTCAAATCCAGCGCTGCCACTTTCTGCCTGTATATGGCCTTGGGCTGTTGAACGCATTTCTCTGTGCCTCGGTTTCCTAGTCTGCAAAATGGATTTGCTTGCTTGTTCCAATATCCATCAGGTACCCACTACGTGCCAGGCACTGTTCAAGGCATTGCAGGGACAGATAAAAACTCGGTGGTAGCGAAGCAAGGTTTTCTTTTTTTTTTTTTTAATTTTGTCAAAATTTATAAAGATGTATAGCCCAAAATGCAAACCATGATGCAAATCACCAACAATGGCTAGCAACAGAAAATATGGAATGCTTCATGAATTTGCATGTCATCCTTGCGTAGGGACCATGCTAATCTTCTCTGTATTGTTCCAATTTTAGTATATGTGCTGCCGAAGTGAGCACCGAAGCAAGGTTTTCTAACAGGGTTACTTAACCACCTTAAGGTTGTTGAGGTGAATAACAGGTACTCAGGGAAGTTCTGGGCGCTTGTAAGTACCTTCAGGGTGACTGCAAAGGGGGTGTGGTGAGAGCCTCACAGAAACAGGTCAGGAAATACTTCCAGAGCAGAGAAAGGATCATTTTTCAGTCAGGCCTGACTGGGTTCAAATCCTACCCCATCCCTTCAGCATCCTCCCCCTGCTCCATGACGCACCTGCCAGAGGTCCAGACCCAGCACACCAAAGCTGTCATAGGCATAGATGTTGGCATCAGGCAAGTACTCGGGGTTGTCGATCTCGGGGTGGATCCACTTGCCTTTGTAATCAGGATTGTCGATCTGCCGGGGCTTCCACTCACCCTGGGGAAGAAGGGAACAGACAAAGTAAGCAGAGGCTGGTACCCTCCCTGCCGTGCGCCCCAGCCCCTACTTAGGGCCCGAGCCCACCTTGTACTCAGGGTTCTGAATCACTGGTGGTTCCCACTCTCCATCCATCTCTTCGTCCCAGTCCTCAGGCTTCTTCGCATCAGGGTCGGGGATGTGCTCAGGCTTGTCCCAGTCCTAGAAGGGGTACAGGAGTACATCTGAGTTGGCCCAGGTGGCCGCCAACCCCTCCACAGTGGGCGGCCCCTGCCCAGGCACCCACTTCAGGCTTGGAGTCGGTGGGGTCATCGATCTTGGCCCGCTCATCCCAGTCTTCCGGCTTGGAAGCATCGGGGTCCTTGATCTTCTTAGGTGGCAAGAAGTCCCAGTCGTCCTCCAGGGAACCCGACTCCACCTGGCTGTTATCAATCTTCACCTCGTATGTGTTGTCTGGTCGTACAATCAGCGTGTACAGGTGTGTGAATTCATCATCCTGAGGAGAGCGGGAAGTGAATGGCCCCGCCCACCCAGATCCCCAGCCTTCCTGGCCACTGCCATCAGCACCCCCAAGACATACCTTGCAACGGATGTCTTTGTTGATCAGCACATTCTTGCCCTTGTAGTTGAAGATGACATGAACCTTCTTGGTGCCAGGGCCACAGATGTCAGGGCCTACATGAGAAAGAAGCTACAGTTATGAGCCAGGAGCTGCCCACACTGTTGCAAACCGCCACTCCTATTTATGAAAAGAAAATTCGGTTCTTAAACTTAAGTCTGTTGAGACTCAAAAACAGAACCCCCCAGCTCTGCCTCTAAGTGGCTATGAATAGAGCTTCAACAACAACAACAACAAAAAATCCTGCACTTATAAAATAATGAAGTAACCACACAGATTCACATCAGTCTCCAGACCAGCAACGAAAATCTAACAAATTGCTACTGTGACTCTCCTTCCTTGCTGTAACCCTTCTGAAAGTCTGATTACTTATATTCACTCTGTGCTGTTAGAACCACCTTTCTTTAGTTAAGGAATCAATGGGGTCTCGGTCTCCCTCCGGTGAAGGGGACAGAGGTCAGTGACAGAGCAGGCCCCTCACCAAACATGATGTTGTATTCCGAGTCGCCGTGCATGTCTGTCTGGTCCAAGCCATCAGGAAACAGCTTCACGTAGCCGCCCCCGCAGTCGATGTTCTGCTCGTGCTTCACCGTGAACTGCACCACCAGCGTCTGGCCCTTGTTACTGAAGGACTCGAATCGGGCCGACAGGGCATAAAAGCGGGCGTCCTGGCTCGTCTGCAGCCCTGGCACGGGACAACGATGGGGTCAGTCCCTACCCAAGGCGCACCCTAGGCCTGGGGGATACAGACAAACCCCCTCCTCCCTCCCTCTCTGCCCCAGGCTCTGGGCCACGACCAGGGCTTCCGCTAAAAAGTCCCCCCTCAGATTTGGACACCCACTCCCGGGGGCTCTCACCTTTATCTTTCTCCTGGTCGCCGTAGAACTTGCCGGAACTGAGGACGAATTTGCCAAAATCCGACTTGTGTTTGGATTCGATCCAGCGGTTGGTCCACCCTTCTGGGGGGGTCAAGAGAGGCAGGTCAGGGTGACTGTGTTGAGACCCCCCCACCCCCCACCCCCAATGTCTGAAGGGGGCCAGAAGCAGCCAGGGGCAGGGAGGGAGATCCAATTCCCTCCGATTCCCCCCCACCTAACCCTCTAGGTTTTGACACCTCAGGTGACTCGAGCGAGCCTCAGGCGAACCCTAAACCCGCCGCGGGAGGCCGCTGCGCCCTCCACGATCCCCCAGGGAGGCAAAAGGAGGGATCGCCCGCGGCTCCGGTCCCCGGGGCCCACCGTGTTGGCCCTCTGAGCGGTAATTACAGGCGACAACACGGATCCCGGCTGGAGGGCCGGCCGCGTCGTCGGGGCGGGACCAGACCTTACCTGCATCCAGAAACTGCTCCTTGAAGTAGACGGTGGGCTCGGCGGCGGCCAGGCCGAGGAGGCCGAGCAACAGGGGCACGGGCAGAAGCATGGCGAGCCGAGGGGGGCGGCGGCGCGCTCGAGCCCTTTAAGACGCTTGTCCAGCAGCGGTTCTGCAGCGGGGACGGACGCCGCCGCCGGCCACAGGCTTTTATACTCCTCCGCCTCTCAAGCCAACCTGTCTCGACCTTTGGACCCGCCCGCGCACCATGTCATTGGTCTGTGCCCACGGCCGTCTCTTTCCATTGGCCCGCAGTCGGCTCAGCAGGTTCGGCTGTGCCTCGGAACGCTGGGTTCCCAGATGGCCGATTTCTATTGGCCGCACCGCCGGCCAATGAGGGTCAACCACGCGTTGCCGGGGACGCCCACTGGTGGGGTGGGGGCCGCGAGCCCTTCAGGCCAGGTCATGTGACCCGACCTCTTCCCGGCCCAGCTCTCGCTCGCGCGCGCCGCTCCCCATCCCGGCGTTTAAACAGCCCGCGCGAGCGCAGGTGGCATCGCGCAGCGCCAGGACCCTGCCCCAGCCTCGCCACCTCGCACTCCCTTGCCCAGAGGGCTGGACAGGGCATCTTAGCCGCAGTCTACCCTGCGTTTGGGGGACGCCACCCCGAAGCTTTCCCCGTCTCCCCAGGATGGGGCAGAGGAGAGCAGCACTCAGGTGCTGGGGTCTTGGGGCTCCCCTGCGCCCCGGTGCCAGGCAGACAGCCATGCAGTCCAGCGGGGATGGTGCCAACTCCCTCCTTCCCTCGCCCCCAAGTGCCCTGGCAGCCTGCTACTGTGTGGCCTGGGGATATCACTTAGTTCCTCTGAAGTCACAGAAACTCCTGAGAAAGACCAGGAGGGGCGCCCCTGCTCAGCTGCTTGCTGCCCAGCAGAAATGCTCTAAAAACTTTTAGGGCGACCTGGAACCAAAGGGAGGAAGCCCAGAAAGCTGTGGCTCCGAGGGTGGGGGTAGGGTTGTCCACGGAGTTGCAGCCTCTCCTTTCCTCTCCCCTCAGATGAAAAAGGGGTCGCTGTCTTGTGGTCTCCCACAAACGGCCTGGCTTTTGCAATTAAACGGCTAAAGGCAGGAGGGCAGGGGGTTCCGTTGGGCAGGGAAAATGAAAAGACAGATGGTGGGGAAGATAAGGTCCAAGGGAGGTGGGCAGGACCCCTAGATCTAGAATCTTCCTCTGAAGCCAGGGACACAGGATTGACACCAATTCCCTGCCCCCAAGCTGCACGGAGGAGGAAAGAGGAACGAGGAAGGAGGGCTAGGGGTTTTGGAAGCTCTGAAGCCAACTGGCTCTGGACCTGGGAACGTGGGAGTGGACTGCGGAAGGGGAAGGGAGAGGTGGAATCCTGGAAAAGGGCGGGGAGGGGGTGTTTCCCCTCTAGTGGTGGGGTGTCTGGAAGGGCAGGAATGAGGAGTCTTGGAGAAGTTGGAATTCTGTCCCTTCCCCCAGGCAGTATGCAGTCGCCCAGCTTGAACCCGAAGGAGGAAGCTGAAGTCCAGGTGATCATCCCAGTCCTGCCACTCTGCTCCCTCCCACCCTCCCTGCTGTTCTCACTGTGTTGGAATGAAAATGGGCTGTCATTCGCTGCACTGTCCCTGGGTGTCTACCGGCAGAACCTGGAGCAGTACAGGCTTAAAAAAGATTTCCTGAGTGAAAGAAGGAGGAGCGGCCCTGGCCAGCTGCAAGAAGGAAATACGGGAAGAATTTCTGTGGGAATTAAATAAACCCAAACTGGGCAAGTGCTTCAAAGCTGAAATGAAAAGGACATTGAGGATTTTTACCAGGACCTCAGTGTAGCCTTCTGAGGCAGGTAGAGCTGAGATTGGGGGATATTAGTAACCTGATTTTACACACTCAATAATTGTGATGATTTGGAGAGAGGGTGTAGCTCAGTGGTTGAATGCTTGCTTCTCATATATGAGGTCTTGGGTTCAATCCTCGGTACCTCCTAAAAAAAATAGCAGTAATAATAATCGTGATGGTTAAATGAGTCAATGTGTTTTATAAACACACTGCTTAGATGAGTGCCGGACACATGGTCTGCAGTCAATTGGTATTAGCAATTACTGCCTGTGTGCGCTAGTACTACTTCACATAACTCTCCTTTCATCTCCATCCTGGCAAGGATATCGAGGGACATAAACGGCAGATCTGGGATTAGAACCTACATATTCTACCAAATACAGGTGCCACCAACTACAAGTGACTATTGACCATTTTTGTGAAATGTGGCCAGTCCAATCTGACATGTGCTGTAAATGTAAAATGATTTCAAATTTCAAAGACTTACTGTGAAAAATAAGAATGTGAAAGATTTTTTCAATATATAAACTTTATTTCTTGTTTTATTTTGAAATAATTCCAAATTTAAAGGACAGTTGCAAAAATAATACAAAACCCATACGTACTGGGAAGCGGGTGTGGCTCAGTGGATAGAGCCCCTGTTTACCATGTGGGAGGCCCGGGTTCGCGTCCCGAGGCCTCCTTGTGAGGGCACGCCGGCCTGAGCGGTGCGGTGGGCTGATGCAGCAACCTCACGGCAAGAAGCGGGTGTGGCGCAATGGATAGAGCACCTGTTTACCATTTGAGAGGCCCCGGGTTCGCTTCCTGGCGCCTCCTTGTGAGGGCAGGCCGGCTCGCTCGGCGCCGTGGGCTGATGTGGCGAGACCTCACAGCAAGGGGGAGATAAGCAGACACGGAGAAGACACGCAGCGAATGGACACAGCAGCACAAGCAGCAAGGGGGGGATAAATAAAATAAAAAAAAAACAAAAAAAAAACCCATACGTACCACCAACATACCGCCTTCCCAGATCCCCAGATCTACCGACTTTTAACATTTTGCCTTATTTTACCATATCATTCTATCATCTATCTATTTGTCCACTTTCTAAACATTTGAGAGTAGGTTCATACATCATGTTCCTTGAAAACTTAATACTTTCATGTACATTTCCTTAGAACAAGGATATTCACTTATATAACCATCTCAACATACAATTGTCTAGTTTAAGACATTTAACTTTAAAATAAAGCTTACAATTTATCTTCCAATTTTTTCATATGTCTCACTAATGTCCTTTGGGGCCTCTTCTCCACCATTCTTAGATCCAGTCCAGAATCATGTACTGCATTTATTTATTTATTTATTTATTTTTAAAGTGAACATTTTTTATTTTTTTATTTGTCCCCCCCTTGCTGCTTGTGCTTGCTGTGTCCACTTGCTGTGCGTTTTTCTGTGTCTGCTTGTCTCCCTTTGTTGGGTCATCTTGCTGCTTCAGCTTACCGTGCCACGTGGGCTGGCTTGCCTTCACCAGGAGGCCCCAGGAATCGAACCCGGGGCCTCCCATATGGTAAACGGGAGCCCTATCAATTGAGCCACATCCACTTCCCTCATGTACTGCATTTAATTGCCATTGTCTCTTTAGTCTCTTTTTAAACTGTGGGAACACAAAGACAACATGAATTTTCCCATCTCAAGCACTCCCAGGCATACAATTCAGTGGGATTAATCACACTCTCAGTATTGTGTGAAAGATATTCTTAATAATTTTTACATTGAATGTGTGTTGAAATGAGAATACTCTGGACATATTAGGTTAAATAAGACATTAAAATTAATCTCTCCAGTTTCTTTTTTAAGGCTTCTACTAAAAAAATTGAATTACATTTGTGCCTCACTTTATATTTCCATAGGACTGCACAGATCTAGATTAAGCATTATTGATCTGAGATTGATCTTCTTGGACCATGACGATGGGGGAATCTGGAGGATGTAATTTCTGGCCCCATCTCCACCAAACCTCACCTAGAACCTTGGGCTAGAGGTATCACCTGAGCCTCAGTTTTCTCATCTGTGAGATGGGGATTATATCAGTATCTACACCATAGGCATTTGGGGAGAAGTGAAATAATACACCTGAAGCATTTAGCACTGGACTGAGCACTGAGGAAATACTTCTACAGATTTTAGCTGCCACTAACCTTGTTCAGAAGAGTCCCTCCCGGTTCTATAAATGGGCATAGTCCCTACCCAGCCGGCTTTGAAAGTTTAAAAGTAACTGAAACCAGCCGCGTGATTGTCCCTCCAGCCCACCTGCCACCTCCCTCCGCAGCTGCAAGAGAGAATCCCACAAGGGCAGAGGGCACGAGGCCCCCCCAGAGGGTTAAGTCCAAGGTCACATAGCCTGGAGGCGCGGCTAGATAAAATCTCAAGTCAAGGCTATGTTTCTGACATCGAGGGCAACAACTTGACCTATCTGGTGAACCCGAAGCCACCATTCAAGCCAGGAACGGAGGTGGGGACGGAGTCTCTTCCCCCACTTCTGAGGGTCTCATGACACACTCAAGATGACGGTCCCCAAGCTCCGCGCTACGATCCCGCCGCCCTCAAGATGGCGGCGCACGCTCCGCGCGCCGGTTCCGGTTCCGGTTGCTCGGGGAAGGCCCGGCCACGCGGAGCGCTCTGGGAGTATCCATGGCGGACGGTCCCGTGGCGGAGCTGCTGCTGCGGCGGCTGGAGGTCACCGATGGCGCTCTGGACAGCGCGGAGCTGGCGGGCGAGCTGGGCGTGGAGCACCAGGCCGTGGTGGGCGCCGTGAAGAGCTTGCAGGCGCTGGGCGAGGTGAGCCGGGCCCGTGATGCCGGGCCTCAGCGCTTTTTGCACCTGCCCTGCCTTTGCCAGGAGGGCCCAAACCTTCAAGCCGGAGCCCCTCGGAGCTGGTTAGGGCCATTTGTATATGTGTCCACCGGGGGTGCGCATGAAGGAGGACCCCGGGCGCACGGACGTTTCACGCATGCCACAAACGTCCACTGAGGCATGTTTGGCCTTGGGGGGTACGACGTGATCGCTGCCCTCACGGAGGTTGCGGTCTAATCGGGAGATGCCCACGTGACCTGGGTGATGGGGAAAGCACGGGGAACCCAGAGCTGACAGCTTAACCCAACCTTGTAGGTCGGAGAGGACTTCCCGGAGGAGGTGACAGTTGAGTCGGGTCTCAGCACTGAGGAGAAAAGCCATGGCTTGTTAGGGGTCAGTGGGCGAGGGCTTAGATAGGTGGCTGGAGAGACCTGCTGAATCAGAATTTGCAAGACCTTGTAGGTCTTTATCTCACAGGGGTACTGGGAAGCCACATGATTAGATGCGTGGGTTGTCAACATCACCTTTGGGGAAGGATTGGCAGGGTCAGGACTGGAAGCGAGAGAAGGAACACAGAGGCTGGCACATCCCCAAGCCAGAGAGGAAACAGCTGGGATGGCAGGAAAGGTAAGGCAGCAGATGCGTGGATGAAGCCTAAACTTCTGGCTTGGATGAGTGGGGGTGATGGAGGATGTTGAGGGTCACAGGGGCCATCCTGGAGGCTGCACCCGTGAGACCAGGACTCAGGAGATTGGTTTGGGCTGTGTATTTTTTGCGTTTGCATTCCTTATCCCACTCTGATCTCAGTTTTACTTTTCATCCAGTTCTTGCCATCACCCTGGGATGGTGGCACTTTTGCTTCTATCCTCATTTTGAGAATGTGGCAACAGCCCAGCATTGTTCAATAACTTGACCAGTGTCATGAGAAGGGGCAGGCTAGCCCAATTTAAAGTTAGACACTCTGGCTGCAGAGCCTCTCTATTGTAGAGGAGTGACAGTAGCTTGAGCCAAGTAAAATCGGTGTTTGTATAGGTCACAGGGGGTTAACTAGTGATAATTTAATGTGGTCCAATTTAAGGTAATAATGGTAATAAAGACATGGATGGCAGTAATTAACATAATAACTTAATAACAACCAACTTACGCAGCATTTACCTGTGCTAAGCACCCTACATCGCTTATGTGCATTAATAAGTTTGCTCCTTGTAAAAACCCTCAGGCAGAGCTCATTGACAGTCACTTATGGAAGAGGGGACTCCATCAGGGGTAAAGCAACATTCCCAAGGTTATAAGCAAGTGAGGAAAGGAGTTGGATTAGTTCCCCACCCAGCCCTGTCCTTGTCTGCATAACCCTGGACCCTTCTTCCTGGAGCCTTAGGTTCCTGGTTTGTCACTTGGACCTCCAAGAAGCTTCCCTGATACCTGGGGGCGCTGAGGCACAAACATAAACGTGGAGACGAATCCGTTCGCCTGAGACATTAAAAGCTGTCACAGGGTCAAAAGTGATAGTAAGGATTTGTTTCTGCCAGGCAACATCCTTAGTCCTTTGCCTCAACCTGGGAGGTGTAAGTTGTTACTATATCATGTTACAGAAGAGCCAGCCTAGCCTGGGGAAATCCTTTCCGAGATCATTCTGCTGAAAAGTGATCCGGTCTGGCTATGCCTCCAGGCAATCCTTGCTTGGAACCTGGTCCCAGTACTGAACTGAAGGGGTGCCTGGCTCTGAACTCTGTGTCCCCTGTATCCCCATTTCCCTACAGGTCATCGAGGCTGAGCTGCGCTCCTCCAAGCACTGGGAGCTCACCCCTGAGGGTGAAGAGATTGCCCGGGAGGGCAGTCATGAGGCCCGGGTGTTTCGCAGCGTCCCCCCAGAGGGCCTGGCCCAGAGTGAGCTCATGGTAGGAGGCGGCATGGCCTGGGGAGGCGTTGGGGTGGGGGCAGCCCTTGTACCCCACTCACTGCAGCTTCTTTCCCCCAGAGACTGCCCAGCGGCAAAGTAGGCTTCAGCAAGGCCATGTCCAACAAGTGGATCCGTGTGGACAAGAACACGGCTGACGGGCCCCGGGTCTTCCGAGTGGTGAGTCCGTGGGTGGATGGGTGGTGGCAGCGGGTGGGTGGGTCTGGGCCTTACCGCCCCTTGCGGCCCCTTGTCACTGCAGGCAGATACCATAGAGGACGAGGTACAGCGGCGGCTCCTGCTGGTCCAGGGCAGGCAGGCCGAGAAGTTGGGTGAGAAGGAAAGGAGCGAGCTCAGGAAGAGGAAGCTCCTGACTGAAGTGTGAGCGAATACAGCCCCGGGGCTCCAGTGGGTGCTGTTGGGGACTTCCCAGGGTACCCACGGTGGCCAGGCAGGGTGCTGCGCCCTGTGGCTAAGCCGCAACTGGGCTGACCTCCATCTTGCCTGTGCTGCTGCCCCCTTTGAGCAGACGCGGCGTGGTCATGAGAACAGACTTGAGCTGGCTGCCCATGCCCAGTCTTGTCTCTGCCACTTCCTGGCTGTGTGACCTTGGCCAAGTCTCTGGCTCTCTCTGGGCTTCATCTTTCCTGTCTTGAAAATGGCTCTTCTCATAGGCTTGTGGGGCAATGTTAGCAGTACAGGGCCTGACACAGAATAAACCCTCACACACAGCTGTGTTCTTCGTGCCTTCAGCAGCCCCTGTGCATAGTAGGCTCTTGATGGGGGCGTTGGGGTCTGCCTCGGGTGGGAGATGGAGGGTAGCCTCTTGGAGTGGTGACAGCAGCGTCCCCTTCCCTCCTCGGGCCACAGGACACTGAAGACCTACTGGGTAAGCAAAGGCAGTGCTTTCAGCACCAGCATCTCCAAGCAGGAGGCAGAGCTGAGCCCTGAGATGATCTCCAGGTAGGGGTGCCCCCCCCCCAGGGCAAGTGGGGACTTGGGAGGGCAGGGGACTGTCCAGCAGCCCTCGCCACAGCTAGGTACCATGCATCCCCCACAGCGGCTCCTGGCGGGACCGGCCATTCAAGCCCTACAACTTCTCGGCCCACGGCGTCCTCCCCGACAGTGGGCACCTGCACCCCCTGCTCAAAGTCCGCACCCAGTTCCGGCAGATCTTCCTGGAGATGGGGTGAGTGCAGGGGCTGGGGGGGGGGGGTGGCCCCATTCCGGCCACCTGTGCATGAGTGGGGCCGTCAGGGCACGTCTCCCACCAGGTTCACTGAGATGCCGACGGACAACTTCATCGAGAGCTCCTTCTGGAACTTCGACGCACTCTTTCAGCCCCAGCAGCACCCGGCGCGCGACCAGCACGACACCTTCTTCCTGCGAGGTGGGTTGGAGGGGCCCAGGCAGGGCCTGCTCCCAAGGTTCCCCCTTCCCCCCACCCCCATTCCATGGCTCCCTGAGCGTGCCAGGTCTCTGCCTGTGCCATCACGTGTCACCGCACACCAGGCAACTTCAAACAACAGAAATGTCACACCTCATGTTTCTGGAGGCCAAAGTTCAAAATTAGTGTGTCAGCAGGGCCATCTGCCCTTTGCAGGAGGGCCCTTCCTCGTCTCCTCTGGCTTTTAATGGCTCTTGGCAATCCTTGGCGTGCCTTGGCTTATAGACACAGGGCTCCAGGCTCTGCCTCCATCTTCATGTGGCCTCTTCCTTAGGTTGCTCATTTCCAGGCATGAACCTGGGGGGCGGTGTGTGTGTGTGTGTCACTATTCAACCCGCCACACACGCCTTCTGCTAAGAATTGTGTCCCCCAAACCTTCAAGGCAGCCTCTGGCATCCAGCCTCTTGCATATGTCCCCTCAGACAGGCCATCCTGTCCTGTTCCTAAGTTCTACAAAAGCCCGTCACACCCAGTCTCGGTCCTTGGTACTTGGTTTATTTGTTCATTTCCTGGTCCTTAGCATGGACCAAAACGGAATGAATTCTGGTACTGGAAATTCACTGACAAGGTGCCAGGCAGGGTCACTGGGCGCCAGTTACCTGGCCAGAAGCCACGATGACACTGTCATCGCCATGGCACCCAGGCCTTCTAACCATTTGCTACACGCCAGACACTGTTCTAATTGTCCTCGTTCTACAAATGGGGAGACTGAGGCACAGAGAGGGAAAAGTCCTAGACTTTTCGGCTTGTCAAGATTGTGTCCCCCGCAAAGGGCATCTTAAGATTTTGTACGTCCATGTAACAGAGGCTCGCCGCAGATCTGTGTTCCAAGGTCCCCGTTGAGCCATGAGTGAGACAAGTCCCTGCCCCAGTGAGGCCTGCATCCCAGTGTGTATTAAATCTCGCAAGCTGTCTAGAGGGCAGATGGCGCTAAACACAGTGCGGAAGGTGGTATGTCAGGGATGGGGTGGTAAAGATAAAATGGTCAGGGAAAGCTGGTGGAGAAACTGACGTCTGAGCAAAAACCAAAGGAAGTGAGGGTGGGAGCCCTGGGAATATATGTAGGCAGAGGGAACAGAAGGTTCAAAGGCCCTGAGGCAAGGTCGTGCCTGGTGTGCAAGCAGGTCAACAAGGAGGCCCATGGGGCTGGAGGTAGCGACGAGGGCAGAGAGGTGATGGGGCAGGTTGTGTGGGTCCCGGTGGGCTGCATCTGGAGGACCGGAGATTTTATTCCAAGTGAGGTGGGAGCCATTGAGGATTCTGAGGAGAGGAGGGTCATGCCCTGCCTCAGGTGTTTACAGGCGCCCTCCGTGTGGCAGCCCTTTGCTAACTGCTCCTTGACTGACCACCTGCCATTCTTCCCCTGCCCAGACCCAGCCGAGGCCCTTCAGCTCCCAATGGATTATGTTCAGCGGGTCAAGCGGACCCACTCTCAGGGTGGCTACGGCTCACAGGGGTGAGGCAGGCCCAGGACCTTGGGTGGGGGGTGCGTGGGTAGGAGGTTAGGGGCTTAGTGGCCACAGTGTTGGACTCCCTGCGTTTCTTCCGGAAGGTACAAGTACACCTGGAAGCTGGATGAGGCCCGCAAGAACCTGCTGCGCACGCACACCACGTCGGCCAGTGCCCGCGCCCTCTACCGCCTGGCCCAGAAGGTACAGCCCAGCCTGGGTGGGGGAACGGGGGCTGTTGCTGCCCGGGACCCCTTTTTGACCCGGGCCTGGCCCACCTGACTCTCATTCCCAGAAGCCCTTCACGCCAGCCAAGTACTTCTCCATCGACCGTGTGTTCCGGAATGAGACCCTGGATGCCACGCACCTGGCTGAGTTCCACCAGATCGAGGGCGTAGTGGCTGACCACGGCCTCACTCTGGGCCACCTCATGGGTGTCCTCCGGGAGTTCTTCAGCAAGCTGGGTGAGCGGGCAGGCAAGGCGCATCCGGGGCCGTGGGGGTGTCCACGGTTGCCAGCTCATCTCCACCCCCTGCTCCCCTTCTCCCTCACCAGGCATCACCCAGCTGCGCTTCAAGCCGGCCTACAACCCCTACACGGAGCCCAGCATGGAGGTGTTCAGCTACCACCAAGGTCAGGCACGACCCAGGCCTGGGAGGAGGCCCCCGGCTGTCCCCCAGCACTCCGACCCCACACCCCACTCCCTAACCCTGATGCCCCCACACACAAGCCACCCCACCTTCGTGCTCCTTTTTTACAGGCCTGAAGAAGTGGGTGGAGGTCGGGAACTCCGGACTCTTCCGCCCTGAGATGCTGCTGCCCATGGGGCTCCCTGAGAACGTGTCCGTCATCGCCTGGGGTCTCTCCCTGGAGCGGTGAGTGCCTGTGCGGGAACTCGGGGCATCTGGCCGCCTCACTTTTGGGCAATGCGCCTCTCAGGGCTGAGGCTGCTTAGTCCATTTATCATTCATTCATTCATTGCTGAGCTTTCTGTGAGCACCTCTGGCATGCCCAGATCTGCGCGATGCGCAAGATGGCACCCAGCCCTGGCTCCACTGAACTGAGGTTCTAGTGGGGTGAGAAGGACAATGGTTGGCAAGATGAGGAAATAAACAAAACTGGAAGGTGTCTGAGGGCAGCAAGTGCTATAGGGGAAGTAAAGCAGAGGGGGTCGGGAGATGAGGTGATTAAGGAAGGCGTCACGGAGGAGGTGGCATCTGGGCAGAGACTTGAGGGAGGTGAAGGAATAAGCCGTGAGATAGGTGGGGAAGGTATTCCAGGCAGTACAGAAGCCTTGAGGCTGGACCATGTGCAGTGTGTTTGAGGAACAACAAGGAGGCCTGAGTGATGAGTAGAGTGAGCAAGGCAGTGAGGGGGCAGTGAGAGCAGGGAGGGCACAGGACAGAGCCTGCAGGGAGAAAGGTGGGAGCCTAGGAGGCCTGTGAACAGAGAAAGGACGTGACCTGACCTTGTGCTAAACCGTCCTCTCCTCCCCAAGCCCGACAATGATCAAATACGGCATCAACAACATCCGGGAGCTGGTGGGCCACAAGGTGAACCTGCAGATGGTGTACGACAGCCCCCTGTGCCGCCTGGACGCCGAGTCGCAGACCCCCCGGCTGCAGGAGGCTGCGTGATGTGGGCCACGGGCTCGCCCACCCGCCCCTGAGCCCCCACTGCCCTGTGTCCACCCTTGCCAGTGCCCCCCTGTATTTATGAGGCCTCTGTGAGGCCAGCCCCCTCTCCCCCTTTAGTATCCTCCCCACCTGACCCAGGGCCTCAGGAGCAGGTCTGTTCTGTCGTCCTTCTGTGGGGGCCCTGCAGGCTGACTGCTGGCTAATAAAGCGGGCAGTTGCCCTCATCTGGTGCCTTTCCTTAGGGGTGGGGCAGTACCTGTCAGCCCACACCCCCCCCAGCCCAAACCCGCTGCTTAGTGGGGGCAAGCCTGGGTGTGAGGGGTGGTAGGTTGGGGGTCTTGGATTCCTGGGGAATCATGGAGTCTCAAGTACTAAACTCCAGCGAGCATTTACCGATCACCTACTGGGTACCGGGCACTCTTCTAGGTGAGTGAATCAGGGGCCCCTGCTGTTTGGGGACATTGGGGGGGGCAGGGGAAGAGCCAGGAGAGGGTCAAGGTGGTCTTTAAAGAATACAGTTCAAGAATTTCAAACAAGCAGAGGTGTAGAGGAATAAAATCACCACAAACCCATCACCCGTACTGAGTGGGGCAGTGAGTGAGTTTCACGCCCCGGCTTCCTCTCTCGTGTATCCTTTTTATGTAATAATTTTAAAAGCAAACGCCAGCTGCCACGCCCCTCACCCCACGTCATTCTGAGGGACAACATACTTTTGGAAACGTGGACAGTTTCTTAACACAATCACGAGGTCACTGTCACACACACCCAGTAAAACTGGCGGAGTCGCCCAAGGCTCGGGATCATGTGGGCCCAGCTCTCCCAGAGCCCTTGGTCAGGTGTTGTTTTTTTCCCCCTTTATTTCAAATGGAATGATTCGATCATACAGAAAGACACTCGGGCAAAGTGCACTTCTTCTGAATGCCTGCATTTGTCCAGCTGTGGACAGAGCATACCTAGACGCCTGCCCTCAGGGAGCTGGTGGACAGAAGACAGATAAATCCCTAGATCCACGGATGCAGAAAAAGGAAGGCAATGAGGGTGGAGAGCACATGGAATCCGCCCCCCACTTGGTTGGATTCTTTCACTGCTCAGCTCCGATGGGTTTGGCGGCCCTATGTGCCTGTCCTCTTCCTTTTTACCCCTACGCTGCTGAGGTTACCCCTCTCCAAAATTTTACATGCTGTGTCTTTTTACAATTTACCACTTGATGGGAGCAGATGTAGCTCAGTGGTTGAGCACCTGCTTCCCATGTATGAGGTCCTGGGCTCAATCCCCTATACCTCCTAAAAAAAGAAAAAATACGTGCTTAAAATTTACCACTTGGGGACGGATGTGGCTCAAATGGTTGGGCGTCCGTCTCCCATATGGAGGGACCTGGGTTCGATCCCCGGGACCTCCTGGTAAAAAAAAAAAAAAAGTTATCACTTGTATATATTACATTAACAAGACAGGGTTTCCATTTTGCATGTTTTCAAGTTATGCAAATAGTGCACTGTGAAAATCATCCTGCCTCCTGCACGTTGCTTTTTGTTTGGGTTCAGGGTGTGTGTGTGTGCATGTGTGTGCATTTGTACATGCATGTGCATACTTGATGTTAAGTCTCAGCTTCAGCTGATGCTGTGGGCACATGTACTTTTTTATTACTACTTATTCACAAACTATGTTTATTCCACATTTACATTAATTTTGGCCACGTACATACTTATTTTAATACATAACAGCCCAGACACAATACTGTGGTGGTGGTTTTTTTTTCTACAGCCCTTGTAGGTTTAAAGAAACATCATGCAGGGGAAGCAGGTGTGGCTCAGTGGATAGAGCCCCCGTTTACCATATGGGAGGCCCGGGTTCGCGTCCCGAGGCCTCCTTGTGAGGGCACGCCGGCCTGAGCGGTGCGGTGGGCTGATGCAGCAAGACCTCACAGCAAGGGGGAGATAAGCAGACACAGAGAAGACACGCAGCGAATGGACACAGCAACACAAGCGGCAAGGGGGGGATAAATAAATCTTTTTTTAAAAAAAGAAACATCATGCAGGAAGTACAGTGTTCCCATGTACTCCCCTCTCACACAGTTTTCCCTATTAACATTTTGGGAAGAAGCACTTTTAACTGTTGACTCTGCTGCAGAACACTAATAGCCCCTCTTTATTGGGTGCTTAATACATGGCAAGTGTTATCCCTGAAACCCTCACAATAGGCCGCTGTATTAGATTTTACCAGCCCCACTTACAGATGATCTAGTAAATTCTCACACCAACTGCAATACAATTCTGACTCTGAACTACCCAGATGTTAATCAGATTCTGCCAGTCAAGGGCATGGTCCCCACAAGACTGCCCTCATTTCAAACACCTGCTGAAGGTACAGGAGTTTCCAGGGCCACCCTCACTTCTGGCCAACTGGCTACAAATCAGGGGGTTCCTGCAACTCATCTTCTCAGGTTCAGTAATTCCTTACAACAGCCCAGAACTCAGGAAAGTCCCATAATTACGGTTAGTTTTACTGAAGTGAAAAAGATATAAGAGGCATATGTGGCAAGGTCTAGGATGGTCTCCCATGCAAAGCTTCTGTGTCCTCTCCCCAAACAGAAAGGATGTGTCACCTTCCCCACACCTGGATGTAGATAATCAGGGAAGCTCACCTGAGCTTCCATGTCCATCATTTTTATTGGGGTTTCAATACACAAGCCCGATGATTGAATCAATGCCCTTGTGGTTGAACTCAATCCCCAGGCCCCCCGCCCATCCCCAGAGGTCTGGCAAAGATGGTGGCTCAAAGCCCCAACTCCCTAACCACGTGACTGGTCTGTCTAGCAGGGCTAGTTTCCACTCTAAGATTGTCCTGTGGCTGCCCCCCACCCTGAGTCATCTTGGCATAAAATGCTGGGCATGGTTGGAGGGCTCACCATAACAGACACTTCTGATGATGGGAGAGTCCAAAGATTTAGGAAGTATCCTAGCCAACTTCTTTATACAACAAATGATAAAATATGTTTTGAGAGGGAGTGGCAGTTTCATGATCACCCTGTGGGTAAGAGTCCAGAGTTCAGATTCAAACCCAAGTTCTCCAGGATGTGGGCATGAAGATGTGTGTCAGTGTGCAGCCTGTGTGTCAGTGTGGAACCTGGCAGGGAGGATTGGGAGATGTGAGTGGATTCCAGCTGTGTCCCACACATGGACACTATGGCAGGTGCACCTGAGAGGAGCTCCAGCCCAGTCTCCAGTGACTTCCCAGTCAACTGGAACCAAATCTGAAGGCCTTGCCTGGGCTCCCAACCCAACTGCTGCCCAACTCTCCATTTCACTCCCACCGCTTTCCCCAGATTCCTGCCTTCCTGTCACACTAAGCTGCTTCCTTGCTCCTCAAATGCAGCTTGCTCCTGCCTCAGAGCCTTTGCACACACACAGTCATATTCAAATCTTCCTCCCCCCCCACCTTTTTTTTAAATTGGATTGTCTTCCTATTATTGAGTTGCAAGAGTTCTTTGTAAATTCTGGATACAAATTCCTTACTAGATTTATATTTTGCAAATGTTTCCTCCCAGTCTGTGGCTCTTCATGTGCTAAGCACAATCATTATTATTATTAAGAGATTATTAATACTACCATTATCATTAAAAGATAAGGGCCCAGCCTGTATGTACGGACCAGATCCACTCCCCACCCCCCAGGGTTTCAAGGAGCTTTCTAAGTAAAACTCCTTATGGTAAACTCATTAAAAACATTTTTTTTTCTTGAGATACCAGGGCCAGGGATTGAACCCAGGATCTCGTATGTGGGAAGCCGGCGCTCAACCACTGAGTTACACCGGCTTTCCCGAGTTGGTTTTTCCGTTTGTTTGCTTGCTTGTGTTGTTAGGAGGTACGAGGGATCCAACTGGTACCGTGTATATGGGGAGCAGGCGCTCAACCACTTGAGCCATATCCGCTCACAAACTCATACATTTTTATATTGAGGGCAAGAAGAAGCCACGGTCGTAACCAGGAGACTGCAAGGGCCAGAATTTTATATTGGAAAGAAGCCCTGAGGCAAAGCAGAGAAATTAACAAGTATAAAAACAGGCGTCGCCTATCGAACTCTCGTTACCCAGGAGCCATACTGCGCACCAGACCGCTCGCACATGCGCACATAGGCGCACAGACTCTATCCCCTCCTCCGCGCGGCGCCGGCTGCGCGCGCAGCCCCCACGACCGTCCAACCGCCGCTTAACGGCCGGCCCCGCCCCGCTGCGCGGGCACGTTCCGGGAGAGGGGCGGGGCGGAGGGCGGGGACGCGCCGCAACACGTGCGCGGGGACGGGGTACGCGGGTGGGCGGGGCCTGCGCATGCGCAGAAGGCGCGAGCGCGAAGGCGGGAAAAGGCGGGATGGAGCGACAGGGAGTACGAGGCTCTTGTTTCCTTCGCGCGGGCGGCGGGCGGCGGGCGGCGGGCGGACGGGCAGGGAACGACCGCCACCCTGGGCTTCCCCGGCGGGCCGAGCCCGGCCGCTTGTCTCCCGCCGGCCGGGCCGCCTCCGTCCCTGCCCCGATCTCCTGACTGACCGACCGGGCCCTGACTGACGGACGGACTGTGTGACTGACGCGCTGACGGCATCGGTCCGACGGACAGACTCCCACGCATGGCGCGTGGCCGGAGCAGGGTAGAGAGAGGCTCAGACACCCCCGCGTCGCACCCGTTCCTTTTATTCTTTTCTTTATACCTTTTCTCCTTCCTGGAAGGACTTGAGACGCCACAAACACCAGTTAGGAGCCCAGGCCCCCTGGCACCCCTCCCAAGGCCTCCCCCTCTCCCCGGGTCCCCCAAGTTCCCTCTCTTCCGGCGCTGGCTTCGGGTGCAGGGCCTCCCCACCCTGCCTCCGGGCGCAGGGTCCCCCCACCCCAAGGCCCAATTCTGAGGGTCCCCATCATGCTGGAGAGGGGCACGTGGAGATGCCGGGACCTGAGGGGTCGGGAGGAGCCCGGTCCTCGCCCTCCCTCCCCGAGCTGGCTCTCAGGTGCTGGCTGTGCTCACAGGTGGACATATCCCACGCCGAGTCCAAGGACCAGGAGCCACAGCCCTTGGGGGACAGCAAGGAGCATCTGCAGGACGAGGAGAACCGTGAGGAGGAGGCTGGTCGAGGGCCTGCTAGGTGAGGAAGAACCCAGCCCAGGGGGTCCACACAGGCCCCTGGGGTCCTTTAGGAATATTAATTACCCCAAGTGTGATGGGAGCCACGAAAGGGTTTGGAATAGAGGAGTGACATGATGTGACTACAGCAGGGGCCGGCAGACTATGACCAGATCTGGCCCGCAACTTGTTTTTGTCAATAAAGTTTTATTGGAACACAGCCATGCTTGTTCCTTTACTTGTTATCTTTGGCTGCTTTCACAAAGTCGAGTCATTACAATAGAGACAATATGGCCTGAAAAGCCCCAAGCTGAAAGTATTGACTATTTTGCCCTTTACAAAAGAAGTTTGCCGACCCCTGGACTAAAGTATTTAAAGGACCCCTCTGGCCGCTGTGTAGAGAATAAATTGTTGAGGGCAAGCGTAAAACAGGGAGATCAGTGAGGAGGGGCAGTCAGAATTATCCAGGTGCAAGAAGTCAGTGGCTTAACCCTTAGCAAATCTATGGAGGTGGTTAGAAGTGGTCCGATTCTGGATATATTTTAAGAAGGAAGAACTGAAAGAAATTGCTAACACATTAGATATAGAGAGTGAGAGAAAGGGAGGCATCAGGGATGACTCAAAGGTTAGTCTTTCACATTTATTTATTCACAAAATATTTCCTGGGGTGGGGGGCGCTACTTTGGCTGGACAGTATTTTAGATGCTGGGGGTACAACAGGGAATGAATCAGAATTCCTGCCCTCTTGGAGCTGACTTTTAAAAAGATAGAGAACAAAAAAAAAGCAAATGTGATTTTGGTGATGGCAAGTGCTGTGAAGAAACAAAGCAGAGTAAGGAGCAACCAGTGACAGGAAAGTATGGAGTATTAGGCACCATGGAAAGGATCCAGTCAGGAGGCAATCTGGGGGCCCAAACATGCCAGACAGAGGTTACCACAAGTACGAAACTCCTGAGGTAGGAATGAGCTTGGTGTGTTCACCAAACAGCAAGGAGGTGGTGTGCCAGGCATTGTCATTGGCACCAGGGATGCACTGTCTGCCAGCCATACACCCTCATACCCTCCTGGTGTGTCCATTTGGTGGGTGGGGTAGGGTACAGATACAGAACAGGTACTTGCAAGGAAGAGACCAGGGTGCTAGGAGAGCATTTGCCACCAAGAGCAGTTCAGCCTTGAATGGGGTGAAGGTGTCCTTAAAGAAGTGATGCTGATAAAGAGAAGGGCAAGTCCATGCAGCAGTGTGGGCAGAGGGGTGGCAGCATGAGCTCAGAGAAGCTTATGCAAATCCGCTGTGCACAGCTGTCAGGAACCTGGAAGAAGGCCGATGTGGCTCAGAGTGAGTTCCAGAGGAAGGCTGGAGGACCCAGCAGGGGCCAGGTCACGGGTGTTTTGTAGCCTGTGGACTTTATCCTAAGGATTTTTTTTAAAGATTTATTTATCCCCACCCCCTTTCTTTGTGCTCTCTGTCGGTCCTCTGTGTCCTTTTGTTGTGTGTTCTGTCTGCTCTTCTCTTTAGGAGGCGCGGGGAACTGAACCTGGGACCTCCCATGTGGGAGAGAGACGCTGAGTCGCTTGAGCCACTTCAGCTTCCTGGTTTGTTGTGTCTCTCATGGTCTTTCCTCTTTGTGTCTCTTTGTTGCATCATCTTGTTGCACCAGTTCGCAACAAGATTCATCCCTTTTGTAGCATAAATCAGAACTCTTTCTTCCCCCCGCCCCCAGATGGCTCCCTCATGTTTGCTTGTTGTTTGCACTTGTTGTCTGCTCATTTTTTTTGCTCATTGTCTGTTTTTTTGTTTTTTCTTAAGGAGGCACCGGGAACTGAACCCGGGACCTCCCATGTGGGAGGCGGACGCTCCACTGCTTAAGCCAACGTCTGCTCCCTTCTATTCCTTTTTATTGCTAAATAATATCCCATTGTGTGGATGGACCACGATTTGCTTATGCATTCCTCTGTTGATGGACACTTGGGTTGTTTCCACTTTTTGGCTATTATGAATTGTGCTGCTATACACAATTGTATACAAGTTTTTCTGTGGACATGTATCTTTATTTCTCTTGGTATATATCTGGAAGGGGATTGCAGGGTCCGAGAAAAGATGTGCTCAGATTCGGATTATAAAAATATATACTGGCTGCTTTGTGGACAGTGGTGGGGAGAGGTTGTGCGTGGACGTGGGGAGATGTGGTGGGAGGCTCCTGTGGGGATGGCATCTCGCAAGGGAGATGGAGAGATGTGGATGGCTCGGGGAGATCATTTAGTGAGGCGTGAGGGAGGAAATAAGCCAAAAATGTCTCCCAGCCATGGTGTGCAGCAGCTGGCTCCTTAACCAGCTTGCCAGAGCTGATTCTGCACATTTCTTCCCATCTCTTCCCAAACTGGCATTTAGTGACTTTAGTTAGGTAGCTTGAAATTGGCTATAGTAGGAGTCTTTGCACCACAGAAATTGACCAACACTACAAACCTGGGATTTTTCCCCCCAGAGAGCTGATTGCTAAGTGTTTACCAGCACATCAGCTTCTTTGGTGGGTCCCCTGGCATGAGTTCCATTTTACCTTGTTGACTTTGAGATGGCTGAGGACATCACATGGACATGTCCAACAGACAGCTGGATTTTCTGACCCGGAACTCAGGGTGGGACAAGGGCTGGAGACGGTGCTATGGGAGTTATCCTTTCAGGTGGCTGTGGTATGTAGTGGTGAATGAGCTCCCAAGAGAGTGAGGTGAGCCTGGGCTCAGGCCAGGGGCCCTGAGGACTCCAGCCATAAAGTCAGCTTCCCCTTGCCTCCTAAAAATCCTCTGCTCTAAAGCAGGCCACAGGGTGGAATGGTTTCTAGGTGTGTGCTGTCAATTGGAGACCAGAAAAAAAGGTGAGGGAATGGCTCAAGTAGTTTATTTGATAACATCTTATTGCATAGAGCATGTTTAGACCAGGATCTAGCCTGTGAAGAAACATAGACAATTGCAAATAATTTAGAGACTCTAAGCTGTTCCACAAATGCTTTGGACTGAAGTTCAGGTGGGTTAGAACCAGTGCAAGGGCCAGCTCAGACCCAGCATCGGACACTCAGCAACATGATTAAAATATTAACACAGTTCTGCAGAGAAAAGTAGAGGATGAAGAAAGGGCTCGTCAGCTTCCATGCAAACCCACCTGCTCCCTGGTTATGCAAAATAGCTTTTTGCCCAAGAGCCAGAGATTCTGTCGTGTTCTTCCTTGAATGTCTGATTAGCTCGCCTCCCCTCCTGGGACCACCGCCTGCCGTGGTCATAAGTGGCTGACGGATTGTTTACTTGTATATCTGTTAGAGGCCATGGAGGGAGGGCCTTAGCAGCAGGAGGTTCTGGCTCACACACCTGCCAATCATGGCTTTACCTGGAGCGAACAGATGGTCTCTGGGCTTAGACCCATTTCCTCCACAGTTCCTGGGCCCCTTGCCAGCCAAGACCCTGCTCAGAAACTCTGTCAGAATCCTGCAGCTAAATTAGGGAATCCTTAGAAGGACAGACAGTAATAGATGAGTGAGGCGATGCGTTCACAGTCCCCGCCCCCACTGCCCGACGCGCACACAGGCCACGCACACCTGGCCTGCTGTGTCGGGCTGACTTCCATTCCCTGGCCTCGGTCCAGGGCTCGGCATCTGAAGCAGGCCTGGGAACGGGGGAAGCCAGTGGAGAGGACGCTGTGCATTTTGTTTATTAAAGTTAATTGGTGAATGCAGGCCCAGGGAAGCCTGTGATTCATTAGCATCCTGATTAATATGCAGCTGCTGAGTATTATGAAAAATGAAATAGAAAGGAATAAATCCCCAAAGGAGAGGTCGGAAAAAGAAAGACGCTCTCTGCAGACATCTGATGCAGGCCGTTGTCCCGTGAAGAATTTGAATTAGCTGAATCCAAGTGATTTTTCACCATTTGCGTAGCTGCCATGAAAATCCGTTCCATCCTCTTCCCCTGAGCCTTAGAAAGGCACAACTCTGGACCGCTGGCAGCCTAAGCAGGTTGTGAACAATTAAGCACAAAGAAACATCTGGTTATATCATTGATTTTAATTTTGGGATCCTTAAACTTCTCAAACTGTCCAGGAGAGCTTGAGACCACAAGGCTTACTGGGGTAATATTACAACCAGCTCTGTCAGCAGCTCATTCCTTTAGGTATTCAGTGCCTATTTATGAAGATTTGGAATACTGAAAACCAATGATGAGTAGAATGCAGCCCCCGCCCTCCTGGCTTGCACACCCCCTGGAGGATGCTGATTGTATAAAATAGCAAGCGCAGTGTTGTGATCATTGCTATCATAGGGTCCCCTAAAGGTGCAGCACGGGTGCAGGAACAGAAGCTCTGTTAGTTGCATCATGAAGGAGGCAGAAAGGGAAGCTCATTCCAAGCGATAGACCAGTGGGTTTGGTGAAGCTGTGGAAGGTTCCAAATTGCTGGAGTTGGAGGGTGGAGGGGGCAGTAGAAGAAAGTAAGGCTGGAAAGGAGAGGCGTGTGTGTATTTAAGAGGCAGGGCCCTGGAAGGCTTTGGGTGCTGTGCTGAGGAGTTTAGACTTGATCCTAGGGCTGGTGGAAAGCTGTCTTAGGCTGTCCAGCAGGAGCAGGAAGTCAAATTGCAGTTCAGAAGCACGCTAGGGCCCAGGTGAAAGATAATAAGCACGGGCTTGCAAACGATCAGGTGGGGAGGAGATGCTGGATTTGAGAGCAATTAAAGAGGCCTAAATGAGAGGCCGCAGGGAAAGGATTGGAAGGACAGAGGAGCCAAACTTCCAGGCTGACTGCTAAGTCCCTGGCCTGGGAACCAGGGGGCTTGCAGTGTTATTCACTAAGAGGAAGGAGAATGTGAAATCGGGCTGGGGGGAAGAGGACGACTTTGGTTTGCAGGTACAGAGTTTGTGATGACTTTGGGACAGCCAAGTGGAGATGGCCTGGAGGGAGATGTGCGTTGGTGGGGAGCTCAGGAGAGGCCTGGGCTGGAGAAGATAGGCTCAGGAGTCATGGAAGTGAGGATGGGAACGAAAGGCCTCGTGAGTCATTCAAGGCACATTCACTACTTCTACTATGAGAAGTATGTGGGGATGTGAAGACAAATGAGACATGGCCTCTGGAGGGGGAAGCCCAGACCTGGTCAGAGTCTACAGGGCGCTGTGTACACATCACCCCACCAGGGGGCACCAGGGAAGACTGTGGAGGAGGCCGGAGAGGCCAGCAGAGAGGAGGTGTGGAGGGCCTTGCTCTGCAGCCAGGGCATCCAGGAAGGGTGCATACAGGGAACCGGGGAGAGGCCCAGGACAATGCCACTGTGCCGGGAAGGTCAGGGGAAGGTGAACCAGACGGCCAAGAAGGAAAGGCCGTGAAGGGACTGGTTAGTCTCCGGGGTCCACCAGTTTAACACACAAGCTCACTGGGGACTTTGGCAGGAGCCATTTCAATCGAGAACCAGAGCAGAAACTTCTGATTACAGTGGGTTGAGAAGTGAG
>JAQZBX010034517.1:0-24952 GCA_029593785.1 Cabassous unicinctus | reverse complement strand
CCAAAAGAAAAAAACCCCCAAAATAAACAAGCATTAAAACATAAGTCTAAATTTTACAAAACTCATGCAAGGCCTCTTCCCTGAAACTACAGACCACGAAGTTACAGTAATTTTAAACAGTGTTGGTGACAGTTTAAGAATAGACATGTAGATCAACAGAATAGTAGAATACAGAAATAGAAAATACTAATATGGCCATTGACTTTTTTAAAGACAGAAAAACAATTCAATGGGAAAATGATATTCCTTTTAACATACAGTGCTGGAAAAACTGGTATCAATGTTTAAAATGTGCCTTTACTCACATTGTACATAAAGTATAAATAGAAATGGATATTTGAATTAAATGTAAAATTTTTAAGAATGTTTACAAAAAAACAGAGAAGAAAATCTTTATTTTCTTAGGTTAGGCAAAGATTTATTAAATGATAAAACCATAAAAGAAAAGATAAAAGAAATTTACAAAAAGAAAAATGTCTACTCTTTGAAACATGCCATTAATTACACACATACCTAGAATCAAAATAAAAATATATGCAATACATATATCTGATTAAGGACTTAAAAAGTCTGAAAATATCAAGTGTTAATGAGGATATGGACCATCTGGAAATCTCATATATTGTTCTTTGGCATGTAAAATGTTGTAACCACTTTGACAATTGCTTGCCAATTCCTTTTAAAGTGAAATATATACTTGTTTTACAACCAGCAATACCACTTATGCAAATTTACCCAAGATAAATGAAAACAAATGTCCACACAACACAACAACTTGTACACAGAGGCTTGTACCTAGCAGCTTTATCATATTAATCAAAAACAGTAATCAAATCAAATGTCCATCAACAATTTAATGGACAAAGGTTTGTTCTATCCTTATAAAATACTACTACTCAGAAAAAGAAATGAACTATGAAACATGTAACAATATAATGGATCTCAAAACCATTATACTGAATGAAAGAAACCAGCTCCAAAAGAGTACATATCATATAATTCTATTCATACAAATGCAAGAAAATAACAAATGGTTACAAAAATCAGTTTGGTAATTTCCTGGGTCTGGGGGTTAATGGAGTGATAAAAGGGTTAAAGCATTAATCTGTAACTTGATTATGGCGATGATTTCATGATACAAGCAATTTTCAAAACTTAAACTGCACACTTGAAATGGATACAATTTATTATCTGTAATTTATACCACACACACAAAAACAGTTAATTTAAAAAGGCAAGGTAAAGTAATCCAGGTCAACCTAAAAGTGGACATCATATTAATAATATCAGGCAAAGTTGAAATAAAGGCAACATGTTATAAACAGCAGAAAAAGTATGAGTGAGCTTATTACATAACAAATAAAATATTGATCCAGGCAAAAATCCACAGTGCAATTAAGTCTCAGGAAAGGGGAAAAGGCAAGATATGACTTCACAAGTCTTTTCATATTGACCTCCTACTGTATTATTATTGCCATTTCTGCTTTTTCCATTTGAGAGGGAGAAGGAAAAGGAGATGTAATGGGACAAAAATATGTATATATTTCATTGGAATTTTTATGTCTGAAATTTGTCTGTCAAATACTTATTTTCAGGTATATATCTAAATGGTGCTCTCTTTGTCTCTTTTTTCATGGAGTGCCTTCCTGCATTCTTCTGATATTGTCCACATAACAATCCAAATCCTATACTGCCTAGTTTCTGCGTTAGCCATTTTTTTTGGCTACATTTCTATACAAGCTTTCCTTTACAGTCTTGCCAGTTTCTTCTCTAATATGTCTCTGTATCATTGTTTTTGTTTGTTTCTTTGTTTGTTTTGAGTGTCGACTCACCAGTTTTGCCCATCCTCAAGTGCCAGGTCCTTTCACAGTTGACTCAATCAAGGCTATTCTGGAATGTTATTCCAAGAAGTTGAAATCATTGAGGTTCCCAATGCCAGAAATTGTGGATCCAATTACTTTCTATGTATTGGTGAAATAATGAACCTGACAATTCACACTTGGGAAAATACTCACACCTGCCAACCCAGTGAAGTGAAGTAGTAATCGACAATTATGGGCCCAGGTAACTTCTCTTTTTTGTCAAAATATTAATTTTCACAGCTACAGACCCTACATAGTAGGACTATGACTGATAGATATGTGTGGACTTTTTAAAATAATTTTATCTCACCTGCTTAACTGCCAAAGCATGATCAGTTCATCAGACGTGGCTTTTGTGCAGTGAAATCTGAGGTCACACAGGAAAGGATTAACTATATATTAAGTTATGTCTAGCAGACCACAAGATAGATTTAGTGACTGATGAGGAGTGACAGAGAATACAGGTACATTAAAACAGACAACAGGAAATTGAAAATATTACCCTAACTTATTAATTATTGATTTTCATAGATTTCTTTATATTGCTTGACACAAACAAATGTTAGAGGTAAATAAACCTGATAACGGTAAGGAGGGAACGCAGTGGTCAAAGTGAAGAACTTCATATTTAGACCCAGGTATTATAATTACTTGTCCAGAGAGGAAAGGAGAAGCGACAAAATGGCTATAGTCAGGAAATTTAGACAAGATTGATGAGAACATAAAATTAATTTTCAAAAAGAGTTTGGCTTCAAGGTTATGGGGTTGGTTTTCTAATAAGTTACTTTATTATTTTCCTTCTTTTCTTTGTCTCATCAGTAGTCAAAGTAGAATGTTCTCTATCTAATCTTGGACAAGATCTTGCTGTCAAAAGAATATTATAACTAGTATTTGCAGTACAAAACCTTCCATTATTAAAAATTGTATACCAGGTATTATTCAATTTTTCCTTTCTTACGTAAAATTCACTTTTGCAAGATCCCACTGCTCCAGGTTGGCAACACTGGAATGGAGGATACAATTCCTCCTTTACTCCTTTTCCCCAAATTCTTTTTTTTTTTTTTTAATTAGAGAAGTTATGGGTTTATAGAACAATCCCACGTAAAATATAGGATTCTCATACACAGACCCACCACCAATACCTTGCGTTGGTGTGGAACATTTGTTACAATCGATGATAGCACTTTTTAATAACTGTACTATTTGTTAAAAGTAGTTACCTGTGTTACAATTGATGAAAGGTTATTAAAATAGTACTATTAACTATCGTCCAGAGTTTACATTAGGTGTATTTCTCCCATATGCCACCCTATTATTAACAACTTGTATTAGTGTCACACATTTATTATAATCCATGAAAGAACATTCTTATACTTGTATTATTAAGTATAGTACATAGTCTATAAAGGGGTTCACTATTTAATACAGTCTTATGTTTTATCTTTTAAATTTAATTTTAGTAACATATACAACCTAAAGTTTCTCCTTTTAACCACATTCATCTATATAATTTGCTGCTGTTAACTAAACTCACAATATTGTGCTACCATCACCACCATCCATTTCCAAACCTTTACAATCAACCTACATAGAAATTCTGTAAAATTAAACAGCAACTTTCCATTCTCTAAACATTATATAGCCCCTGGATCTTGAAGGAAAACCACAATATAGATTCCAATTCCATGAATTTGCTCATTATAAATTCATATCAGTGAGATCATACAATATTTCTTCTTTTGTGTTTGTGTGAAATAAGGTTCATCCATGCTATTGCATGCATTGACTTCACTCCTTTTTTCCAGCTGAATACTATTCTATTGTATGGTTATATCACATTTTGTTTATTCATTCATTCACTGATGGATACTTGGGTTGCTTCTATCTTTCAGCAATTGTGAACAATGCCACTATGAACATTGATGTGCAAATATCTATTTGAGTCCCTCCTTTCAATTCTCCTGGATATATACCTAGTAGTGGAATTGCAGGGCCATATTGTAATTCTATACTTAGCTTTCAGAGGAACTGCCAAACTGTGTTCCATAGAGGCTGCATTATTATACCTTCCTACCAACAATGAATGTTTCTATTTATCCACATCATCTCCAACACTGACTATTTAATAGGAGCCATTCTAGTGGGTATGAAATGATATATTATTGTGGTTTTGATTTGCCTTTCCCTCATAGCTAGTGATGTTGAGCATCTTTTCATGTGCTTTTTGCCATTTGTATATCCTCTATGGAGAAATGTTTATTTATTATTTGCCCATTTTTAAATTGCATTGTCTTTTTATTGTTGAGTCATAGGATTTCTTTATATATTCTAGATACTAAACCATTATGGAATATGTGGTTTCCAAATATTTTCTCTCATTGAATAGGATGTCCTTTTGTTTTCATGACAAAGTCCTTTGAGGCACAAATGTTTTTAATTCTGAGGATGTCCTGTTAATACATTTTTTTTCTTTCATTGTTTATGCATTGGGTGTAAAGTCTAAGAAACAAGATCTGAAGATGCTTCCCTATATTTTCTTGCAGTAGTTTTATAGTCCTTGTTCTTATATTTAGATCTTTGATCCATTTTGAGTTCATTTTTGTATATGGTGTGAGATGGTGTTCTCTTTCATTCTATTGCATATAAATATCCAATTCTTTCAGCACCATTTGTTGAAAAGACTATTCCTTCCCAATTGATTGGACCTGGAAGTATTGTTAAAAATCAGTTGGCCATATATGTGAAGTTCTATTTCTGAATTCTCAATTCAATTCCATTAGTTAATGTATATATCCTTGTGCCAGTAACATGTTGTTTGACCATATGGTTTTGTAATATATTTTAAAGGCAGGAAGTATGAGTCTTCTGACTTTGTTGTTCTTTTTCAGGATGTTTTTTGGCTATTCAGGGCCCCTTACCATTGCAAATAAATTTAGTTAATTGGTCCTTCCATTTCTGCAAAGTAGGCTGTTGAAATTTGTATTGGAATTGCATTGAATCTGTAAATCAATTGGGGTAGAATTGACATCTTAACAATATTTAGTCTTCTAATCCATGAACACAGAATGTATTTCCATTTATTTAGGGATTACTTAAAATTTTTTAGCAATATTTTGTAGTTTTCTGTGTACAAGTCCTTCACATCCTTGGATAAATTTATTCCTAGATATTTGATTCTTTTAGCTACTATAGCAAATGGAATTTTTCCTTGATTTCCTCCTCAGCTTACTCTTTACAAGTGTATAGAAACACTACTTATTTTTGTGTGTTGATCTTGTATCCTTCCACTTTGCTGAATTCGTTTATTAGGTCTAGAAGCCTTTTTCAGCTTTTCAGGATTTTCTATATTATGGAACATGTCATTTGCAAATAGTGAAAGTTTTACTTCTTCTTTTCCTATTTGAATGCCTTTTTATTTCTTTTTCTTGCCTAATTGGTCTGACCAGAACAATTCAGTACAATGTTGAATAGCAGTGGTGACAGTGGACATCCTTTTCTTGTTCCCCATCATAGAGGGAAAGCTTTCAGTCTTTCACCATTGGGTCTGTGGAAAGATTTCAGGGGGTCTGTGAGCTTGAATTGAAAATTCAAAAAAACATTATTCTTGTGGGAACGTGTTGGTACGAGTGTGATATATTTATTAAATAATACACAGTATATTATTGACTTAGCATGATTTTTATTTTGATATGTGTTCTGAGTGCAGTGGATAATTGCCTGCAAAAATGTTGGTAAGGATGGCGGAGATGGTTTTATGATGCCGTGGGAAAACTCAAATTTCTAAAAATTTGCTGAAAATGACCATCTGAAGTGATATTGAGCTGTGTTAGGTTATCAGGTATTGAATTTATGGGAAAGTTGTAAAATGTAATTTTGAATAATCCTAAAATTTAATTTAAAGACATGCCAATATTGAGTGTCATAAAACTATCTGCCGCCACATTCTGAGAAGGGGTCCATTGTTTTTACCTAACTGGCAAAGCAGTCCATGGAACAAAAATGCTTAAGAACCCTCACCCTAGGGTGGATAAATACCATGCACAAAAAGAGTAAATTTGCTTCTTTCTCTGACATAAAGTGGGGCATACAGAGCTGGCATCTATCAACCACAACATCAACAGTTTTGGCCACCTTGGGAGATCTACCATGATGGGATCTCTTCCCTGCTCTTTTGGATCCCTTGTACTGTGTATGTTATAAAGTGCTTATTTGCTGAAAGTTTCTGTTGTGTCCTGAGACTGTGTTCCCATAATGTACTGTGCAGCAAATCGCTCCATACAGGATAGGAAACAGGCTCAGAAAACACAGGGAGGACCCTGAATGTTGAATTCACCTTGGCAGACATTCCAGTTAGTAAGGCTGACATTCAGGAAAATCTCTGTCATATCTCCAGGTGATTACAAACTCAAGAAACAGACATGTCAGGGAATAAATCCCAGAGTTAACATTTTAAAATATTGAAACATTCAATGTGTAAAAATATGCAAGACAGGAAAAAAAAGAAAGAAACAAGAAATGATGACCCTTCTAAAGGAAGAGGATAAAAATCCAAAACACATCAATGAAGAAGATCAGAGAGAGAGAGAGAGAGAGAGAGAGAGAGAGATCTTCAATGTGTTCAAGGAGATGAAGGGAAATACAGAGAAAGGACTAAAGGATATCAGGAAAACAATGAATGAACAATGTAAGAATCTCAGTAAAGAAATAGATAAATTATAAAGGAACCAAGCAGAACTACTGGTGTTGGAGACCATAATAACTGAAATGAAAAATTCCCAGGAGGGTTTCAACAGCAAATTGGAGCTAGCAGCAGAAAGAATCAGTGAACTGGAGACCAGAAAATTGAAATGAATCAGACTGAGGAGCAGGAAAAAAAATTATAAAAGGCAAAAAAATAGCCCAAGAGATTTTTGGAACAGCATCAAGCATACTAATATATGCATTATGGGGTTCCCAGGAAGAGAAGAAAAAACAGGACAGAAAGAATATTCAAAGAAATAATGACAGAAAACTTCCCAAACTTAACAAAAGATGTGAATATGCACATCCAGGAAGCCCAGAAAACACCAAACAGGAAAAACTTCAAGAAAAATATGCCCCATCATATACTGGCCAAAGTTTCAAATGCAAAGGCCAAGGAGAGAGTTCAGAAAGATGCAAGAGAAAAACAATGTGTCATGTACAAGGGAATCCCAGTTAGATTAAGTACCGATTTGACATCAAAAACAATGGAGGCAAAAAGGCAGTGGGTTTAAATATTTAAAGTTCTGAAAGAAAACAATTACCAGCCAAGAATTTTATATCCAGAAAGACTTTCTTTTAGAAATGTGAGAGAGATTAAGGCATTCACAGATAAAGAAAAGCTGAGAAGTTCATCACCACTAGACCTACCCTATAAGCAATTCTAAAGGAAATTATTCACACTGAAAGAAAGTCTAGACAGTGGTTCAAAGTGGCAGAAAGAAATAAAGGTCTACAGTAAATGGAACCATTTTGATATTTATAAATGCCAGTACTATAAATTGTTGTTTTTGTTGTTGTTGTTGTTGTTTTGGTATATAACTCCATTTCTTAATTCCTTCAGGTGTTATGCAAACGAGAAATGATAGTTCCATGGCTTTGGACATACAATGTGCAAGGACATAATTTGTAACAAGTACAAAAAAAGATGAGGGTACAAGGTGTACAGGAAAAGGTATGTGTATGCTATTGAAGTCTAGCTGATACCAAATCAAACAAATTAAGTATGGTTGTTATATATTTAGGATGCTAAAATTTAATACCATGGTAAAGAAAATATATGAAAAATATATACAGATAGAAATGAGAAGGGATTCAACATGGCACAATACAAAAAATCAAATAAATATGAAATCAGCATAAATAGAAGAATTGAAGAGCAAAAAAAGGTATAAGACCTACAAAAGCTTAATAGCAAAATGAAAGAAGAAAGTTCTGCATTATCAGTAGTGAATTTAAATGTAAATAACTTTCCTGTCAAAAGGCAGAGATTGGCAGAATGGATAAAAAAAGCATGACCAAAGTATATGCTGTTTACAACAGACTCACCTTAAATTTAAAAATGTGTTGAAAGTGAAAGGATGGAAAAAAAGAACATACCATGTAAGTAATAATCAAAGAATGCTAGGGTAGCCGATAAAATAGACTTTAAGCAAAAATGAAAACAAAATTTAAAAAAAGTTACAAAGGGCAAAGATGGTCATTATATAATGAAAAAGGGGTTAATTCAACAAGAAGATATAACAATTATAAATATATATGCACCTAACAGCAGAGCCACAAAATATATGAAGCAAATATTGACATACTTGAAGGGAGAAATAGACAGTTCTATATTAATACTAGGAAACATTAGTAAACCACTTTCAGTAATAGATAGAACACCTAGACTGATGCTCAATAAGGAAATACAAGAATTGAATGACACTCTAAACCAACTAGACTTAACAGACATATGTAGAACACTTTACCCAACAACAACAGAATACACATTCTTCTCAAGTGCATGTGGATTATTTTCCAGGATCGACCATATATTAGGTCACAAAACAAGTCTCAATAAGTTCAAAAATATTGTAAACAAATAATACATCTTCTCTGATGACATAAGGAATCTAGAAATCAGTAACAGAAGACAAAATGGAAGATTCACAAATATGTGGAAATTAACCAAGATATTCTTAAATAATCATTAGTTTAAAGAGGAACACACAGGGAAATTAGGAAGTATTTGGAGGCAAATAAAAATGAAAATACAACATGCCAAAACTTACGGAATGCAGCAAAGTCAGTGCTGAGTGCAAAATTTTAGCTTTAAATGCTTACATAAAAAATGAAGAAAGATTTCAAATCAGAGACCTAACATCAAAACAGGAAAAACAGGAAAATATATCTTACTAAACCCAAAGTGAGCAGAAGGAAGGAAATGACAAAGATTAGTGTGGAAATAAATTAAATAAAGAAAAAAATAGAAAGAAGTTTTTAAAAAGTTGGTTCGTTGAAAACATTTAAAAAATTGACAAACCTTTAGCTAGACTGACAAAGAAAAAATTGAGAGGACACAAATGATTAAAATCAGAAACAAAAAGAGGGACATTATTTCTGACCCCACTGAAATTAAAAAGTACTCTAAGAAGATACTTTGAACAACTGTATGCCAACAAATTAGATAACCTATATGAAATTGACAAATTCCTAAAAGCTCACAAATTACCTACACTACCTCAAGAAGAAATAGATGATCTCAACAAGCAAATAACTAGTAAGGAAATTGAATCAGTAATAATAATTTTTAAAAACCAAAAGAAAAGACCAGGACCAGAGAACTTCCCAGGGTAATTTGACCAGAGATTCCAAGACAAATTAACACCACTCCTGCCCAAACTCTTCCAAAAAATTGAAGAGAAAGGAACACTCCCTAATTATTCTGTGAGGCCAACATCACCCTCAGAACAAAGGCAGATAAAAAGAAAAGAAAATTACAGAAAAAAATCTTTCATGAGTATAGATGCAAAAATCCTCAACAAAATGCTAACAAACAGAATCCAATAGTACCTTATACATAATGATCAAGTGGGATTTATCCCAGGTATGCAAGGGTGGTTCAACATCAGAAAATCAATTAACATATTACATCACATTAACAGAATGAAGGAAAAGAAAATATAGTCATCTCACTGATGCGTAAAAGGCATGTAAGAATAATCCCTTCATGATTAAAAATAAACAAAAAACTTTTAGAACACTAGGAATAGAGGAAACTTCCTCAACATGATAAAGGGCATATATGAAAAACCCACAGCTAACATTACACTTAATGGTGAAAGACTGAAAGCTTTCTCTCTAAGTTAAGGAAAAAGATAAGGATGTCCACTGTCACCACTGTTCTTCAATGTTGTACTGGAAGTTCTAACCAGAGCATTTAGGCAAGAAAAAGAAATAAAAGGCATGTAAATTGGAAGATAAGAAGTAAAACTTGCCCTATTTGCAGCTTATATGTTCCTATATACAGTAAGTTCTGAGAAACTAGAACAATGAACCAAGAGCTAATAAAGGAATCCAGTAAAGTGGCAAGGTAAAAGTTCAACACCCCAAAATCAGTAGTGTTTCTATACACTAGCAGCAATCAATCTTAAGAAGAAATCAAGAAAAAAAAAAACAATTTGCAATAGCAATAAAAAAATCAAATATCTAGAAATAAATCAAACGAAGGATGTAAAGGGCTTGCACACAGAAAACTATAAAACATAGTTAAAAGAAATCAAAGATGACCTAAATAAATGGAAGGATGTTACATATTCTTGCATTAGAAGACTAAATATTGTTAAGATGTTAATTCTAACCAAATCAGTTTACAGATTCAATGCAATCCTAATCAAAAGTCCAACAAGTGTCTCTGTGGAAATGGATAAGCTGATCATCAAATTTATATGGAAGGGTAAAGGGTTGTGAATAGCCAACGCTAGAAGAAGTTGAAGGACTCATACTTGCCTATCTTAAAACTTATTACAAATCCACATTAATCAAAAGATCATGGTACTGGCACAAGGACAGATATATAGACTAATGAAATTGATAGGAAAGCTCAGAAATCAACCCTGACATTTATGGCCAAATATTTGATAAAGGGGCAAAGACCACTCGATTGAGAAAGAATAGTCGCTTCAACAAACGGTGCTGGGAAAACTGGATCTCCATTTACAAAAGAATGTAGGTGGACCCCTACTTCACACAATATACCAAAATAAAGTCAAAATGGATCAAAGACCTATATAGAAGAGTCAGATGTATAAAACTCCTAGAAGAAAATGTAGGGAAGTGTCTTCAGGGTCTTATGTTAGGTAATGGTTTCTTAGACTTTACAACCAAAGCAGTAAGCAACATCAACAAAAATACATAAATAGGGTCTTATAAAAATTAAAAACTTTCGTGCATCAAAGGACTTCATTGTTAAAGTAAAATGACAACTTGCAAGATAGGATAAAAGATTTGGAAATCACATAACCAATAAGGGTTTAATACCCAGAATATTTAAAGAAATCCTTCAACTCAAAAACAAAAAGACAACCAACCCAATTAAAACATGGGCAAAAAAACTTTAATAGACATTGCTCCAAGGAAGATATAAAAATAGTCAAAAAGCACATAAAAAAATATTCAATACCATTAGCCACTAGGGGAATGCAAATCAAAACCACAATGAGATACCATTTTATACCCACTAGAATGGCTGCCATTAAAAAAAATTACAAGTGTTGGAGAGGTTGTGGACTTAGAAATAGGAACACTCATTCATAGTGTTCATGGGAATGTAAAATAGTACAGCCACAATGGAAGATAATTTGGTGATTCCTCAGAAAGTTATGTATAGAATTACAGTATGACTCCACAATCCCACTTCTAGATATATAATAAAGTATTGAAATGGGTATCCAGACAAATATTTGCACACCAATGTTCATAGCAGCATTATTCACAATTGCCAAAAGATACAGGAAATATATTATCTATCAACTGATATATGGGTATACAAGATGTGATTGATATATATATATATATACATATATACACGATGGAATATTATTTAGCCATAAAAAGGAATGAAGTTCTGATACCTGAGACAATATGGATGATGTACCTTGAAGACATCATGTTTAGTAAAATAATCCATACACAAAAGGAAAATATTTTATGATTTCACTGATAAGAAATAATTAGAATAAGCAAAGTCATGGAGACAGAAAATAGAATAAAGGTTACCAGGGGACAGGATGGGTTAGGGAATAGGAAATTAAGGCTTAAAATGTACAGAGTTTCTATTTGGTGTGATGGAAACTGTTGGTAAGGATGGTGTGGATGGTAGCACAACATTGTGAACATAATTAGCAGCACTGAATTATATACAAATGTACCACACCAATGCAAGTATTAATACAGGGTGGCATATGGGAATTCTGTATTTTATGCATGATTGTCCTATAAACCCTCAACTTCTTTAATCATATATGTATTATTTTATATTAAATTGTTTATTTATAATATGTGTGTATATATTAAATTGTGAGGAAATTTGAATATTAAACTGGGACAAGAGCTCAAAGGTTTTGTATGGCCACTCAGGATTAGGCAAAGGACTGATTTCTGGAGCTTCCTACCTCATCATCTTCCCCACCTAATCCTCACTTTTTTTTGTTTATTCCATGGAGGATCTGCATGGGTTAAGAAGCTTATTGTTCTTAGAATATACCTTCTGTACCCCCAACAGTGTCATTTTCTTATAATATTCCTTTTCTCCAGAATGTTCTCCCAACTCCTCTCTGTCTAGATAAATCTTACTCATTTTTTTAAGGAACAATTTAGATGTTATTTCCTTTGTAAAGACTTTACTAACTTCACCACAACAATGAATATCAATATCACTATCACTTATGGTAATAGTTTTTTATCACTTGGAATCACAGAATCATGTTAAATTAGATGACACAAGTTAAATTAGAGATGATGAGACTATTTTAAGTTCATACAACTTGCACAGAAGTTTTGACACAAATTTTATCAGAACCTACACCAGAGATAAGATCTCTTCACTTCCATTTCCTTGTTCAGACTACTAAACTTTCCACCTTCCATTGTTAATAAACTTTTTAAGGAAATATATATTTTTCTCTCCTTATCACAGTTGTAAGCATCTTAAATGCATTTAATGTTTAGCACAGTACATGCAGAGTAACTTTCACATAGTATATGTGTGAGCACTATTATTTGTTTTATTAGAGACCTAAGGATCAATATTTAATTTTAGGTCATATTATAGTTCCCCCAACAATATCCTTTGCACCATCCTTTCCTCATATTTTAAGCACTAGAAGATCTGGATCCCTCCTACTTGTTTTCTTTGTAACCTAATTATATATATATTTTTGTAGTAATTACTATTTGGGAAGCTTTTGAAATGTTGGCCAAAACCAATTCTGGCAGGTAAAGCATTTTCAACTAAAAAGTAGAAAATAGATTTAGAATCTGGTCTTTGTGTCAGCATATAGTATTTTAAAACTAATCTATTCTGTTTCATTTTTTCTCATTTTGTCAAGCATCAAGGACAATCATCTGAAGTACTTTCTCTTCATATTTATTAGATTCATGGTGTGCTGAATAGAGAAAAATGATATTTAACTCAGTGTGTTTCAATGCCATGATAAACATATAGATTTATTGCTTATATTAATAGTGATAATTATAGGAATTCATGTAGCTCTTCCTTCTAAACAAACTACTTTATATATATTATATGAAATAGGTAAGAAGTGTATTTTACAGGTGAGGAAACTGAGAATAAATGAGATTCAGTAACTTCCTCAGAAATGACCAAGCTAGTCAGCAGGGCTGGATTAGAACCCAGATCTCTTGTCTCCTTTCCCAGTTCTCTTCCCATTACTTCATGGCCTGTCCCCAATTGGCAAAGTAAAGCCCATTTTGGCTGTGAAATGGAAATTGCTTATAATTGCTGCCAAGGAGGCATATTGAGTGGGATGTACTGAATCTTTCGGTTGCATCAGGTTCTGCTGTGCATGTATGAATTTTGCCAGAATCAGCTTCTTTCATCAAGATGTTCATTTTCCAGAAATGAAATTTAATGGGATAAAATTTCATATAATCCATGGTTATTGGCTACAAAATAAAATCAGAATATCCTGTGTTGGATAACTTCCATAAATAATATTGAGAGAATTCTTATGGCCACTATAGGAAAACTTCAATTTGAAAGAACTTCTTAAGAAATCTTAATTAATGGAAAAAACTGGGAGAACAGGATATGACAGAAAAATAAACAGGCAGTGTTGTATGTGTATGTGTGTGCATAAGTGAGACTTGTAATCCTTTTTAAAATTATCTGCCTCTCTCTTATAAGAGTTTCCCATTGATCTTAGGCACCTCATATCTTAGAGGCTAGGTCAACTGAAAGTTGTGGAAGCATTTAGTGAGGAATAGGAAGTGCTTGATAATGATTTTCAAGCTTTCTGGCTTGGGACCTTGGGAGAATGGTGGAGGCATTCATTAGCTTTTTTTTTTTTTTTTAATTTAATTGGTAAGACAGGTGTTCGTAGCTCAATTTTACAGGAAATGGAGGAGGAAAGGCAGTTATAGAAACCATTATAAATGAGTGAATAGCTCAACTCACACATAGGACTGGAAATGAGAAATTCCAGGCTATCTTATCCGATCTTTTCATTTTGCCAACTCAGGCACCCTCTGTCACGCAGTAGGAAAAACTGAGCTGGCATTCTGTCATATTCCTGTTTTTAATTCTTCTGATAAAATCTCTTCTAGCTCCCTATTTGCCCTTCTTCAGTTCCCCCAGCCTACTCCAGCAGGCTTTCTAAGTCTCTCGGCTTCTGCATTTTAATTATGAGATGTTTGGTGGCTGCCATTCCTCCAAGGAGCAAATGCTGCAGGATATCCAAATGCTGAATGAAAGCTCGCATCACAGGCTGCTGACAGCAGCACAACTTGGTAATACAAAGATTCTTAAATCCTCTGGTTCCAGCCTTATCAAAAGTCAAGTTTGTGTAGGCCTTGACTTCATTATTCAATGATGGAAGGGAGAGCAGTCAGATAGTTGAAAAGATCTGTTTCTCTTTTTTCCCCGTGAAGTCCTCCCAGGTAGATCAAGAAGATGTTAACAAATTTCTTTGACTCTGACTTTCCTCCTTCCTTTTCCTCTATCTTCCCATTCTAAAATATGTTTTCCCTGAACATGTTATAATATGTAATCCTCATTTATTTGTGTAGTATCCACTTTCATTTTTGCAGATGGGTTTTATCTGCAACAAAAATCTCATACCAAGCTAGGGCTGCCCCTGTGGTCACTCAGTGTTTACTAACCTAATGTAAACTAATTTCCGTATTTGTCCAAGGAAAACATCATCAAAAAGGCAAATCTGCAGTTAAAACATTCTATCAGGCATTCCAAAGCCAAATATAAGTGAATTGCATACAATATATTGTTTTAGATTATTAACACCATCTCCTTTCTCTATCAAGATAACAAATAAGACACTGTTTATTCTTCTTTATGATGTCTCAACTACCTAAATATCGCCTGAACCTAAGAACTGATTTAACTGAAAACATAAGTTTTTCACAATTCCTCTTAAATGCTGCTACTGTGGCTGGCATATAATATATAACTCTAGCATACTATATAAGGTCATACCCATATAATACACAAAATAAATTGTAAGAAAGTGAAAACTTTAAAATAAAAATTTAATGAACTTCTTCAATCCTCACAACAACTGAAAACACCAATTATTATTCTAAAGACTCTTTTCCAGTTTAAGAGGATGCACCCTCTCCCCCCTTTCAGTATATCAATTTTACTTTGGGGAACAGCATGAAGTAGTGAAGAGAGGGGAGGAGAGAAAGGGGAACAGAGAGAGGAGGAAACTCAGTGGAGAGAGGGCTGAAGGAGGAGCTGGCATGGAGCATTGCATCTACTTCAGTCCATGCCATAAACAGCATTTGGATTTCAAAGTCACTTCACCTCTAAGAGCTCTTCTAGCTATACTAACTAGGATTATTTAAAAACTCACAAATGATCATTTCTGCTACCTCTGTGTTATGAGCAAAGTAAAATTAAGTAAAAAAAAAAAAAAAACAAACTAGCAACACCAGCTGTTCTGTAAGATCTGAAGTGCAGTTTTCCTTGGAAAAGGGTTGGGAATGCTGGCTCCCATTGCTTGAGCTAGAAGATCACATGGCTTTGTAGATGTCAGCTGACTATACTATTATAAGGATATAATCTTAATTTCCAGAATTGTTTTAGGAAATAATAACTTTCTCAGTACTTGTTGGCAAATTTATCTATAGGGTCTCTGAATAGAATCTCTCTTTTAAAAGTAAATGATATTATGAAGATATTTTTTAAGTCACCAGTTACATGCCACATCTTTCCAAGATGTAGGGCAACTATTTTACTTGCCTACATGGTCCCCGGACTGTCAAGGCTGAGCTCATTATGTTTAAAGATCTTTGAGGCATCTTAAATATGAAACATGCTCTGGAAAGCCAAATTCTATTCTAGCTGATTTCACACAAAGGTCGTGGCTCAGGCTTCCTTTCCCATAATCACTGCTATCCAAGGTGATACACCTGCTCCATGGCACTGCAAGGCACAGTCTGGGTTGAAAAATATCAGGGTAGCAATTCTGTGATTCATAAACGCATCCTCATGATGACACCCTGCCACCAGAGGCACAGACAACAGAGATAACCCAGCTGGTACGACTGACTTTCCAAAGCCATAACCCTAATGCAGTCCAGTGGGTAGAATGAAAAGAGATTTATTATTAGTTTTGATCTAATGCTGATCTATGACCAAAACACCATGAGTCTGTGGCCAAGGCAATATTTGCTGTCCCAAGAAAAAATAAAAGAGAAGAATAAGGAAAAATTGCCTGCAATATGCAAGAGGAATACAGGGGAGAATAAAACCTCTTTTGTTGGGAAACTTTCCCTCATGACCAAGAGTGGTACTGCACCATCTGTTCACGATTCTGCAGCCTCACAGTGCAAATGCCTGTCATGTACAACAAGCAATTGAAGCATTAGGAAAAGAAAACATTTCCAAGGTAATTTTCCTAATACAGTGCAAGTTTATCAACAATCTGTGGACCTCTGTTTTACTTCACATCCACAAGCTTCAGGTCTATCAGGGCAAACTCACTACAGAGGAGCATCCTATTGCAGAGGGTGAAAATGACAAGGATTGTGTCCCTGAGGGAAGGGGCAAGCCTGAAACAATGTGACAGAAACAGAGGCACCAAGAAAAATGGGCATGGACACTGGAAGCCCTGTGGAAATATATTTAATATATAGCATTCCTATTCACCTTGCTGTGAGATCTGGTTTGCATCTTAATCACCAGCTGGCATTCCCAAAATATCCTTCCATCCATGGGGAACTATTATGGAAGATTTCTAGCAGTGGCAATGCTAATGACAAAAGTAAGTGTCTTGGGAAGCAGGAAATGTGACAGTCCGTACAAGTGCATGTAGCAGCAAGTTGAATGGATGAAGGAAAGTTAGAAGAAGGAAAGATGTGGAGTGTTCCCAAATGCAAAGCTCAGGAGTACAGTTGAGTCTGAGAAGATGAAGGAGAACTAAGAGGAGGCTAGAACCAGGTCTACGCAAGCAGTTAGTTTCCAGAGGAAACCCAGGGCTTCAGGAAACAGGCTTGCCCAGGAAAACAAAACCCAAGAGTGTACTAGATCTGAGGCAGCTGAGACAGCACCACAGAGACAAGCAAGGACACAAGACACTGGCAACTACCTTGGTAGTGAATGTCGTTGCTGTCCTGCTCTTGCTTCCATTTATTTTTCTGTTACCCTGGTAAGAGGCTACCTTGAAAAAGAAAGGCCACGAGGCTGCTAGCTAATGTGAACTTATAACAGCTGGCCTGATAGCAAACATTGGGACAGGGAATAGATTCATATAAATCAGTGTTCAACAGCAAAGGGAGTAATATACTGTAGTATTTTAAAACATCAGCCACTTGCTAATGTCAGGTTTTAAAAATGCTAGGGACAAACCTGCCTAGTGATTAAGCTTGTGTGCTAAGATGGACAGGAGTTTGAATCCCACTTCTGTATTTATGAGGACAGTGACTTTGGACAAGTCACTGAAACTGGTTTATCTGTAAAATGGGGGTAATAATAGATTTTTTCATAGATGTTTTCAGTATTAAATGAGATACTCTGCCTAAAACTCCTAAGAGAATACTGATATTCATTTGCTCATGCATGTTTCTTATTGTGTCCATCATGTGTCAAAGAACTACTGCCCTAGATACCAGGTACTCAGGACTGAATGCAGCAATGCCCTGCCCTCACAGAGCTGACATTCAGATGGGAACATGCAGGCAGCAGTAAATAAATATTAGCTATTATTATTATTATTAAAAGTGTCATTTAAACTAGCATTATTGTTTACTACTACATTTTAAATTAGGGTTTTGGTTGTTTTCCACAGTTATGATGAGAACTAAAATGCTGAAATCTAGCCTAACAAATAAGGAGGTGACTCAAACAATAAAGGACATTGAAAATTGACTTTGAATGAAGGAATGAAGGAATGAAGGCATGAAGGCATGAAAGGAATGGAAGGAAGGAAGGAAAGAAGGGAGGGAGGGAGGGAGAAGGAGGAGGAGGAGGATGACAATGTGGTAGTATTAGAAAAATTGAGGGGATTCTTGAGGATGGGATTCTGGAGACCTGGGTTCTAGAAGATCTCCATTGGAAAAATGGGTAAGTATGACATGGAAAGAACTTAGTAGAGTGCTAGCACATGGATACTAGATAGAGTAATAGTGGACCTGCCCCATGCTAGCAATTTCTTAACTTAGGGTAGAGCCAGTTCCCTTCTCATTTCTCTGATTCATCAGAATAAGTATACATTTTGCAGTTACTCTCTTGGTTTTTGTGCAAAACAAATGACATACCATATGCAAAATTATTTTCAACACGTAAGAGCCTATTACTCTACGCTAACATAAATTATCAATAATATTCTGGAACATTTTTGATTGCCAGAGCATTTTAATGGGACAAGGTTCATGAAATTTGACCTAAAACTCTGAGAATCACCCACATGGGATCACTGTACAAGATGACTTGGGGAGCTCTGGGAAAACAACTTGGCCAGGTCAAGCCACTAATTCTTTCTAGGACTCTGGATGAAATTTCAGGCATGCCCAAGTCTCTTATTTTTGGATATATATACCATAAAAGGTATTTTGTTCTATTCCTAGATATAAAAAGTCTGAGTTCATCATTGTATGCTGCCAGTGCAGTGTTTAAAAATCATAATTTGAAGTTAAAGCATCTCCCTACTTTATGCTCTGCCTACACCTGCTTCAGCTTTAGGAGATCTGGAGTAGGAAAGGTTGTGTGGGATTCTGGCTGTATTTCCATATCCTGCCTAGTACTCTTTTACTGCCTTCCCCTTCCCACCCCACCTTCAAGTTTTTGGCTTCTGATTCCTTTAGGATTGAAGAGAAGGATAGAAGAGAACTGTTAAAGGATAGCGCAAAGTTCTGATTTGCTTGTACTTGATATAATCTGAGGTTGACCATTTATGGTTATGATAATTTGAAGCTGACTTTTTTTTTTTTTTTTTTTTTTTTTTTTTTTTTCTTTTTCTGTCCTGAGCAATTCCTCCATCTTCTTGTAAATTCCCCTGCTGGGAACTTCAACTGTAGCTCCCTTGAAACGGGCAGTGCTTCTCTTTCAGGGAGCTGCTTAAGATTACCCTTCATCTTCTCTACCTAGAGGACCTCCACCCTCTTTCTTTCTGGAATACCTAGCAGGAATTCTTTGTGGGGTAGATTCAGATCAAGTGTAGCTGAGTCTCCTCCAGTGTGGTCCACATTTGGTCCAAGGGAGTATTCAACCTTCCACTTGTGATTGGTGGGAACAGGGTTACTTCTCAGCCCTTCCCAATTAGGCTCCCTAAATGTGTAACTGGTCCTCACAAGGCTCTAGGTTGAGTATACACTATTACTCTCCCAGTGGGGCTTGTAAGGTTGGGGGGTGGGGGTGAGACAAAGAAAAATCCAATTCTCCAAAGAAATCTTCTCTAAACTCCATCAACTTTACCTTCTCTTTCATATGCTGGAGGTGGTTAGGTAAGGGTTACATAACTATTTATCTAAAACTTCTCTAGTGATTCTTGTTTATGTAGCTCAGCACCTCACTTTGAATGTGTAGTTGACACCTACTACCTTGAAGCCTCAACCAGAACTCTGACACAATGAGTTTCAATTCCTCATCCTGTTAAAACTTTCTCTGTTTTCTATACCAAGGAAAGGGGCTAAAGGAGGCATTGAATAGGAGATGTGCCACCGAAGAGATCAGTCTTAGGTACAGTACAGAGAAAATCAAACATAATGCTTAGTAGGTTGATTTGGGTTCCAGTCCCAAGATACAACTTAAATACTGCCACACCCTGTTTCTCAATTCCCCTAGTTTCAATTTACCTCATTTCCATTCCCCTACTTTTCAGTTGTCCCATCTGTATAATGGGAGAACAGAAGGAAAGAAGGGATGATGGTATGCAGGGAGACAAGGATATTTTATATATTGAGGGTTGCTATTGCTAATTTTCTAAATACAATTACAAAGAAAATGTAATTACAAGTAAATTACAAGTAAATACATTACAAGTAAATGGAACTCCTATTTAATTCCGTTTTCTTATCTTTTTATGGGCACATTACTATTAATTCTAAAATGTATGCAGTTGTTCCTTTGAGGCTTTCTAGATCCATAATCTTATATTCCACAAATAATCATAATTTAAACTTTTCCCATGCAATAAAAATTATTTGTTTATTTCATATCTTATTGCATTTACCAAAATTTTCCAAAATATTTAACAAATTCCCTCATCACACATACCTCTTTTATGTTCCTGATTCCAAACAACTCACTATTCTTTTTAATTGGTTGCTGGTTTTCAAAATAGACAGTCTTTAAAATATTGTTAGCCAAATTTTTCTATTTTTAGGGTTTTGTTATATCTGGGTATGAATCTTAACAAACACGTTTGCAGTATCTGCTGGGAGGCAGAATGGCCCACACTTTGCAAAGGTGGGCTCTGGAATAGGCCTAGGACAGAGCCTGGTGCAGTCATTTACTTGTTGAGTGACAGAAGAATTACATCTGCTCTCTAAGCTTTTGCTCCTTATTCTGTAAAGTGGGTATAATCATAGTATGTACTTTATAGCATAGTTTTAAGGATTAACTAAATCTATTGAAAAATTTTAGCACAATTTTATGATATATATTGATCATTCAGTAAATGTTTATTACTAGAATCCATTTAATAATCAGTGATATGACCTTTTTAAAATGTGTTATAATTCATTTTAATAACAGATTTCTTTAAAAAAGAAAAAGATTTATTTTTTTATTTCTCCATCCCCCCTCGTTGTCTACTCTCTGTGTCCATTTGTTGTGTGTTCTTCTGTGTCTGCTTGTTTTCTCTTTCGGCAGCACCGGGAACCAATCCTGGGAACTTCTGGAGAGAGTTGCATCCAATCTTTTGTGCCACCTCAGCTCCCTGGTCTGCTGTGTCTCTCATTGTCTCTGCTCTGTGGTAGACCTCCCATATGGTAGACGGAAGCGCAATCGCTTGAGCCACATCCGCTTCCCAACAGATTTCTTAACCTGAGATAAACACTATGTGATCCAGCTAGTCCATTGTTTTATATACCATTGAACTGTACTTTTCTGTTAAATTATTTTTTTCTTTTCCTTTTATTTTTCACATTTGTTTGCCAAAATGAGATCAGTCCATTTTTGGGGGGAGGTGCTAATTTTGTCAAGTTTTAGTATATGTCTTAATTTAATCTATTTTTGCCATTATTAAATGTGATGAATAGTTTATATACCATATGTATAGTAACTGTTCATTAGAAATTTAACATAATTTGTCAGTAAAATCATTGAGACTTAGAAGTTTTGACTGGAATATTGTTTTAAAATTTAAATTCTTCCTCAGCCATTTTCATTTAATAATGAGAAACACATACTAATTAGTATAAAATCACAATAAGCATGCATTTACTTTTACAAAAAAAAAATCTTTGTCCTGCTCATTTCTGATTGTATAAACTTTTTAAATAGACCCAATTATAAGAATTCATTTGGTATTTTTCCTTTAGAAACCAACATTTAGAGAAAGTTCATTTTACTGTTGCTCTGAATTCTAATTTATTTTTCCAATTTTTCTTTCTTTTTTCTTAAAATATAATTTCAATTTTCTTAAAAATGTCTCTTTTTGATTTATTAAAGAAAAACAACCTATTGTGATTATTTAAATTTTAATTCTACCAATTCTTAAAAGTCCTTCCTTCTGTGTATGTTTTTGGGTGTATCCCTTTTTTTTTTTTAATATTGTGCACAATAATCTAGGATTTTATTATAGTATTCTTCAAAACTTGTATATTTTCCCCAAGTGCTGTTTCTTTTTGCTTATTTAAATATTACCATAACTTTTTAATTTTAAGCATCATGACAATTGTCTTATTTCTACTCTTAAATAAATGAGGGCCTATAGCTTGTCAGACAGGCTAGGGTTTGGGTATCTGATGTTGGGTGTAGGAATTGGGCAGCTTTTGCCTGTGGATCCCCCAGATACTGAGTCAAATAAGTTTTTTGTTTGTTTGTTTGCTTTTAATTAAAGCAGTTGTTTTACAGAAAAATCATACAAAGAGTACAGAGTTCCAAAATCAAATAAGATTTTAAACAAAACATGCAGGGCTAAAACTAGTTCAAGATCAAAATTAGGCAAGCAAAATGTCAAATTTGCTGGTTTATAATGAGAACATTGTAACATTTTCTATATATTGATATATCTAAGAAAATAATAGAATTAAATGTAAAAAAAGGTATCTGAATTTGATGTCCCATTGCTCCTCACTAAAGAACTGATAATAACATTTAATTGGTGTGGATAAGGAAAGAGGGCTTACACTTTTCCAGATTTTCTTGGCATCTTAACCTGGACTTGTTCTGCCCAGTTTGTAGGAATCATAGTTCTGAATTGTTTCAAGGCCTTTTCTTCTATGGTCTTACTTTTTAATTTAAGTATGTGCTCAAAATGTACTGCCTTAAATATTGGGCCTTTTTGTCTTCCCATTTCTGGTGTTCATTCCCACCTGTCTACAAAACTTCTAATTGCTTCCCTTGCCCAACATGTAGTTTTACTGAGCTAGTTTATTATTTTTGCATCAAGACAATTATGTAACTAAGATTTTGCTTCTAATTTTTCTCTTGCTTTCTGGAGCTTCTACTATTCATTTCGTAGTCTTCTGAATCTACCAAGTCTATTTTTGTTCACAATTTCTATGATTTTCATATTTCTCCCTCTATTTGAGTCATTCCTACTAGTTTTTCCACAAAGCTAATGATATCTCACCAGTAACTCTCGTTCCTACGTTTAAACATCTAAATATTTTCGCTGGGATGTCTGAATCTATATTCCTTCAAAGAATGTCGCATCTTGCAATATGATTCCTTCATTGTTCTTTTTTAATTTTTGTGTTTGTTTCAAGTTATTGTCTGATCTACTCTTTCAGTAATCCTATTTCACTAGAAGAAATCTCTCCTGGATATCTGTTAGTTCTTTTCTCTCGGCATTTAGGGGACCCTTATGCATACTTTAGCATTTTGTTTCCTTTACTTGCTTACTGGGGCTTTGGTCCAGCTTCTGAGGCTCGGGGCAGCAAGTTCATGAATGGTAGGATGTGTACTGGGTCTGCCCAAGAGCATTACATAGTGCAATGGGAGACAGCTTGTCATTCCTGTTTATTCACCAGGTTCATGACTGCCTCTTTCTTCATCTGTTCATCTTAAAGCATGGCAAATGCTGGCACTCTCCCTGCTGCAAGGGAGAGTACACAATTTTAGCTAACACAAAGCTACTTAAGGTATAGTTCAAAGAACTTTTATTGGGGCAAGAGCAGCCTCTTTCCTCTCCATGCTCCACATATCTCTACAGGCTATCTCTCCAGATTCCACATCTTTTTTCAAGCGTCCCTTGAGGGCATATCAATATCTATTTCAATAAACCATTGGATCAATGACTTAAGGGAGTAAATCCAAATAGATATTGAAAAGGCACTTGACAAAACTGAACAACCATCCTGAAAAAAACACTATAGAATTGGAATAGAGGAAAAATGTTTAAAACAGTAAAAATGAATTAATAAAAATCCATGGAAAATATTACAGTATTAAATGAAATGCTGGTCAATTAAAAGCAGGAATAAGACTTATATGCCCAGTATCACAGTATTATTAAACATTAGCTCAGAATTTCTAGTAAATGCAATGAGACAAGGAAATGAAATAATTGATATAAGCACTGGGAAGGAAGGTGAAAATATTTCTTTTTTTTTCTGATATATATTTCATTTTTATTTTAAATCTACCAAAGTTAGAATTTTGGAAAATTTATGGATACATAATATAAAACTCAACAATTTCCTCTATTGTAGAAATACAGATAAATATAAATGCAATAAATGTTCCTGTTACAATTTGAAAATCAAATAAAAGACTTAGGAATAAACATGGGAACTAAGGCATCTTATTTTTTGTGAGTAAAAATCAAGAGCTAAACAATTGGAACTATATGCCATGTTATTTAATAGGTTAACAAAATACCAAAAAAGAAAATTCTCCCAAAATTAATATATTGTTTTTAAATTTTGAAATAGAAAAATGTTATCAAAATTTCCCAGTATAACACAGAAAGGTAGGAAATAACAGAACAGCTATGAAGTTTGGACTTACCTGATATCAGGATTTACTATGAAGCAGCCTAATCTAATCAATATGACTTTGCCAAAGAAATGGAAAATACATTATAATAGCATAGGGGTTGGCAAACTAATCCTGTCCTCCACCTGTTTGCTTATGGCCACAAGCAGAGAATTGGTATCACTTTTTTAAAGAATTGAAAAAATATCCAAAGAAGAAAGTATGACATGCCGTGTGAAAAATATGGGAAATTTACATTGAGTGTCCGTAAGTAAAGTTTATTGAAACACAGTCATGTTCATTACTCTATGGCTGCTTTCATGCTACAAGGGCAGAGTTGAATAATTGTGACCACCTTCTAACCATCTGGCTCACACAGCCTAAAATATTTACTACTTAGCACTTTACAGGAAAAAAGTTTGATGATCCTTTTTGGAACATATGTTAGGATCCATTACATATATGATATGCTTCTATATCTCAAAGGTGGTATAACTTGTGCTGGCACAAATGGGTAATCCTGTATAAGAAAATAAAACAGGATACCCTTCTTAATACTATATAGAAAATAAAAGTTAATGTGGATTAAACAGTTAACTCTATGGGAGCAGGGCATATGGGAATCCACTATATTTTTTATGTAACATTTATATAATCTAAGCATCTTTTTAAAAAATAAAAAATATATTTAAAAAATAAAAACAAGCAGTTAACTATAAAATATAAAGCGAGTTAAAGTTGTTCC